>CAJUYG010000817.1:84236-95479 GCA_910591675.1 Galerucella calmariensis
TAATTTATATAACCTTAGTTGTGCCTAGTAGCGACGCAATTGTAAAAGTTTCTTTTGTGTTATTTGTTCCTCAGAACTTATATGAGCTAAGTTCATTAAAAATCAAGTGCAGCAAACTGGATATTTTATTGATAACTAGTAGTCGATATAACCTTTTTTAAATAGTCCGACAAAGTTCCTGCTTGTGTCAGTTTCTTTTTCCGACACCGTCAAAAGTAATATAACACCTACTGAAAATAATCAACCTGAATCAAAACCTAATTACAGTCCACTAAAAACTTTTCGGTATTGAGTTTTTAACCACCAATACTCGAACAATAGGGTTGTCCAAAAAAAAACCGGAATTTCCTTTTTTATTGATATTTTTTTTATTTATAGGTCGATTTTATTGATGTCGGTTTTGTTTAAAAGATAATTGATCAAGACACACTACTAATCTAATATTTCGCGTTCAGACATTTGTGAATGTAACGAGAGGACAAACATAGAAATCGGTGAAAAATTGTCTGATGTATGGCTCGAAAAAAACAAAATAACATACACGAATGTCTGAACATTCGTAAAATAATTCGCAAACAAATACAGTGCGAAACAAAAAATTTCCAGTCAGTTTTAAAGAAATTTTGGATGTGTCTGCCATTTTCTTTTTTAAACAAAACGCGGAATATTAGATTAGTAGTGTGTCTTGATCAATTATCTTTTAAATAAAACCGACATCAATAAATTCAACCTATAAATAAAAAAAATACCAATAAAAAAGGAAATTCCGGTTTTTTTTGGACAACCCTATATTATCCAATCGGCTCATTTTATCGAATTCCAACAGGAGCACCTTTTCGCTAGCCTAATGTTTGGGAAAGTCAATGTCGACAATTTCAAACAGGTTGTGCCATCCCTGCAAAATTCTTGGATCCCTAACCATTGCTTGTAGTCTGTCCCTGGCTTCAAGGCACTACTGTAAAGGCGGAATTATAAACTTTACGTTCGCGTTCAGTTCGCAGTTGGCAACGTTCGCGTCGTTTTCATTCTGCAGTTCAGTTCAGTTGGTGAATTTTTGCGTTTATAAACCTCACAACTTTCAGTTGGCAGTTAGGGATTTGATTGGTTGAAAATTATTTTGACAATTTTGATAGATCTCTGCTGATTTTATTTATATTTTGTTTTGTGAAAAATAAAGATGGATGAAAATATTTATTCGATTTCAAGTGTATTTGGGCTGCAACATATTCATTAAATGCTGCTTTTGAATAAAAAAACAGAAGAAGATAAGTACATTAAACAGATGACCAATGACGTTTCTCGCGTGGTGCAAAACTTTCGTTTTGATTGGCTTATACCTGAACTGCCAAATGCGAACTTAAATCTTGGGTCATCTCGAACGCGGACGCAGCGTGACGGACGTAAAGGAAACAGCGAACTGAACGCGGACTGACTTTATAAACGTAATTGTGTGATCCCTTCAGTTTAACTTCAACTGAACTGAACTGCCAACGACGAACTGAACGCGAACGTAAAGTTTATAATTCCTACTTATACCTATCTAATCACCTTTTTAAAATAAATATACACGTTCATTATGGTTTAGCCGTAACTTTCATAAATATCAAATAACTAGTACAAAAAATAAAAATAAAAACCAAATTTCAAAATTAAAACTTTGCAGGCCTATAACTCGAAAATGAGGGCCTGCATAGAAAAAGTTTATATGAAGTATTAACATTATTTTGGCTCAGATTATACGCTCCTGACTTTTTCCTTTCAGTCCCGGGACACCCTGTTTGTAACCAACTCCTTGGACTTAATTTTGGGCCACTTTAGACGAATTCAATTCAAGCTTTGTACGCTTGTCAAGGATCGATGGCAATACAATTTAGTAGTAAAATATAGGGTGTTCCATGCATAACGCAACCTCTGAACTCGATTTTTATCCACTTTAAACGCTCAATACAATATAGTAATTAAATAAAGGGTGTTCCATTTGAAACGCAACCTATAAACTCGATTCTAACCCACTTTGAGCGCTCAGACTAATTAGAAAGTTTACACACTCGTCAAGGACCCATGACTATTCAATATAGTAGTAAAATATAGGATATTTCATTAAAATAAACATAACTTTGATCTGGCATCGAGTTTCAAAAAACTAAAAATGAACACTTATAGTATGCTGAACCAAAAAATTGAAAATAAAATATGGTTCGAACTAAATTAAAAAACACGCTTAACAGGTAAAATCGAACTAAAAAGTGGAAAATAATCCTTGATTTAAGAATAAATTAATTAACGAGAGAATTAATATCATTATGGTAATAACGTGGGGTGCTTCATATCGATTATTATAATTTTTCACTAGCTTTTTTTCGAAATGTAGTGAAATGTAGTTAAAAACACCCCTCCCTTTCACCACAATGACAATAATCTTCTCATTCTACTCTTAATAAAATAGCATAGTATGTTACTCCCAGCAAATTTTTACTTCCTGCTTGTCAGCTAGTCAGCTAAATTTCCAATTTGTAAACACTGAAAAATTATTTTCGACGAAAGTTAATTTTATAATTCACATTATTAGAATACAATACGCTTATCGACATTTGGTCCTTTACTTACGATTATTATTAAAAGTCCATTCTTGCGCTGATAAACCAATCACGAGTTCTACTTTGGTTTCCAGCATTAACAGCTAGACCTGAATATTCAACAGTTCGGTTGAAAAATACGAACGAACGTATGAAACTTCCGACATTTTACATACTGGTGGAGGCGCGCGTATGTAACACGACATCCTACAAAATACCTTTTTTCTCCAACACCGCAGACTAATCTGGAAATATTGCTGTGATATTCGATTCAAAAAAAAGCTGTGTCTACACACTTCCGTTTGAGCATTGGCCATAGTCAGTATCCTGATTGCAGGGAAGGAATAAAAATTTGCTTATAACTAACATTTGTTTTTCACTTGCTGATCTTTAGAATATGTATTTCAGAGACATCCAGTAGTTATATCACAATATATGGAACATAATAGGACACTCTGCATCCATATATCAAGATAGTGAAGAAATAAAAGGTATCTCCAATAATATCGCAGGACATAATGGAAACACCTGAGGCAGTCCCAATTTCTATAGAATATTTTATTAGTAGAGTTGACACCCCTTTCAATAATTCATAACCTTCTTGAAGAGGTCGTTTGTTGTAGTTGGTGAGTGCATATACCGGAATCGTTACTTAGTTGTACCAACTGCACTTGTTTTTCATATCAAGTAGGTATGAATTTCAAAAACTGAGAAATATGTCCACGAACATTTATAAGTATATCTTTTTAATAATAAATAAACTAACATTTCTGGTAGTAACCAAAAGTTGTTCCCGAGTTTTCCACAGGTGATTTTGGTTAAATATTTAAATTTCAATACATTTTATTCTATCTTTGAGATCATGAAATACAAACAATGGCATTTTATTTAAATAACTCGAAATTTTGAAAACACTTTTATGTTTTATGAAACTAATCCTAAATAAATGTTTCCACGATATAAGTATTCCTCAAGGTGATAATATCTTACCATTATTTCATATTTTCTCCATACACCATTTGTATCCCAAACTGATAAGAACCCCACTGAAAATGTAATAAACGTAAAATGCGTCCATGTCAACCCGAAACTTTCTCACGCCGTCAAATCGTACTGAAAACAACACATCTCCTCGACTTCAGTTGTCTAAAAACATTCATAGTCAATCACTGAGCGATTAGTTACTATCGATCACTGGTTTATCGCTAGCGATATTTCCGAGGGATTTAGCGGAAGCGCTCCACACAATATAACATCATACATACAACCAGTAACGTGACGAGTCCTCTACTAACGGCTCTGGTTTTCCACCAAGCACCGAGCTCGAGCTGTTCTAGGCGACCGCGCACCTAGAAGGATTTTCGAGCAGCAGGAGTGGGTCAGGATAGGACTCGCAAGGAGCCCTTCAGTGTGCTAATTTCACTAGCAGGGAGAGCGCAAAACAGTGTTGTTTCAAGAAGTTCTTCGTAGTAGCACTTCAGATAATTATTATAATTGATCGTTTTGTAAACATATATAATAACTGTTCCATATTTTGCCGTATCTTCCTAAAATTTCACTCCTATCGTAAATTAGAGTTTTCTACTTGATAAAGATGCATACTGAGCGATGAAATAAAACAATCTAATTTGTTCAAATCTTCATTATATTCGAACTAAAACGAGTGAATGTATAATGAAACAAATTTGTATTGTTTTAATTGAACATCAGTTCAAATATTTGAACATATTAAATTGATTTATTCCATCGTTGAATAATAGTATTTTTTCAACAAGTATATGCGAGTAAAATACCATATTTTGCACATGACTATGAATTACTTGTTTAGTTATAAATTTTTTTGTCAAATTAAAAAAGCACTATAGCTTTTTACGTTTATAAAGCTTATTAAATCTTATGTTATTGATCAATTTATGTATTCAGTAAGTATTCAATTCATTGTCTGATTCACTTTCCATATTAAATTTTCTAGTAATATCAATCAAACTCCAGTATAGCTATATAGCAATATTGTCAAATTTAAAGGTACTTTACCTTTGAGTAAAGTTGTAAAGTTCATATTGCTTGAGAAACCTCGTATAATTCTGAAAAAATTGATATCTGATTTTATGAGGAATAAGTTTTTTTCCTGAAATTGGTAATAAAAAAGTTTCCCATATGGTGCGAACTTAAGTGGACACAGTGTATATATAGCATCTTGACACTATCATAATATATTAATCTTCATATGCCGATGGTTTACGGCTCTGACTTTGTAAAGTGTCGTTTGTATGAATAATCTTCAATATAATTATGTGTCATGTGACTTTTCCATTATCCACATATACATATTATCCACACCTATTATTCACTGGTGAATAATTCACGTTATTATACGTGAAGAAGCACACGTAAAATATTAAAATTATCAAATAGTTGCGGACAAAGTTATTTTATTTCACTGTTAAATTGAATTGGAACATTCAGAGTGGACCACCGTATACCTGCGCTTCGATTCATTCCATCTACTTGACCGTTGTTATAAAAAAATATTTTAAATAAAAATCACATCTGTAGTTTAAATATGTTCACATTTCAAGAACATTTTGTAATGTAGATATATCTGCAAAACAGCAGACGGTATGAAAGATATATTTTTTAAATATATATGAACTATAAATGAAAATAAAATAAAAAAGCTGACAGTAAGGGAAAAAAGTTCCCCGTTACATCTTTAATTAGCCAATTTTTTATACAATCAAGGCTTGGTATCATTATTTGCTCTTGGTATAGGACATATATATCGTTTTTCGGATTATATCCTTTTGTATTTGCTTTATTAGCGTCGCTAAGTTTATTTTTATTGATAATAGTATATTATTCAACAAGCATATAATGATGGATATTGATCACAATGGTGCGTTCGTGTACATAAACACCTGAGTGAATAATAGCTATTAAAAGCAAGTATAGTTGTCAGAACCAAACATGAGCCTTGGAAAATATGCGAACTAAAATAAGGTAATCGCAAGCAGCCAATCAAGAGCCAATGTTAACGATTGTCCATTAGTAATTGTTAAATGTTATCGAAATAATATGACCGAGTTATTTCATCAACATACATCATTTTATTCATTCTGTATCAGTGTTGTCAATGCGAGAATGATTAACCGATTTTTAGACAATTTCACTAATTTGGATCCAATAGTTTTTCGATATTTTGTAGAAGGGATATATAAAATGGCTATTGTTTTTGGGGATTTTCCATATTGACTGGGGTCGAAGACTTTATTTAGATAACAATGTGTCCTTTTGGTAATTTTGACAAATTCTGATAATTTGAATAGTAAGTCCGGGTAATTTTCATTTTTGCATCGGCAACACTGGACTATAACCAGTTCATTTTGTTGCTTTCCAGAGAAACTTGACTTTTCTTTTTCATGACATCAATACAGTCATGTAATTTGAAAATATAGACATTTAGGGCAAACGGTAGTTTTAGTTTTGGTCCAATATACATTTTTTTATTAATATTTAGAGTTACATTTTTAGCAAGTTTGACTTTGTTTACATATCTCTCAACAGTTGACATTTATGGTATCGATATTTGGTTATCGATTCAAAATATCGAATTATTACTACAAAAATACAACTACAGCGACATGAACACGCCCACCAGGGCTCATGTTTGCTTCTGCCAACTGTACTACTACCTACTATATTTTGTCCCCGACTATGAGTCACCTATTTAGGTACAAATTTTTGAGTCAAAGTAAAACAGTACAGTTCATAATTACAAAAAACTACCAATTACTTATAATTATACAGTGCTATTCAAAAGTCACTTCCCGCCTCGTATCTTTTAAACGGCTACACTAACATTAATAAAATTTGGAGGGTGAAAATAAAGTGTTGTAAACTTCTCTACGAATGGTAACAGGTGACGTTATAGTGATAGATGACGTCACAGTGCTACTCTGGCCAATAATTTTAAATAGGACCTTATGGCAAGTGATATCTCGTTTAAAAGGCATTGACATTGGCTACATAGCCATATTAATTTTTTTTGGGTTTAAACTAATTTTGACGGATAAATTAAATGAATACCAAAATTATTAAAATTATTTTTTTCAATTTAATTCAATTTAATCAAATATCAACAATGGATTATTATGGCAAGTGTTCGAAATGTGCTCCGTCTACTTCCTGACAGTAATACATCCTATTAGTAAACTCTTGTCGTACTCGGTTGAATGTGTCAGCTGAAATTGCATTGCATTCTTCAATAATTCTTTCTTTCAAAACGCCAATGCCATCTGGTGCCGTAGTATAAATCTTGGATTTCAAGTACACCCCTAGAAAAAAATCTAATGGTGTTAGATCTGGTGACCGAGGTGGCCATTCTATAGGACCTCGCCGGCCGATCCATCTACCTCGATATTGTTCATCCAGCTAACGTCTTACTGCACCATAATAATGTGCAGGAGCCCCATCTTGTTGAAATGTTATTTCCAGATGGCCGAATTCATCTGGATTATCTTCCAGAATTTCAAGAATTAACGGCTCAATTGCATTTTATAGCATCTCCAGATATACTTCACCGCTTAAATTTAAATTCAGGAAAACAGGACCAACTATGTGGTTTCCCAAAATACCTGCCCAAACATAATTAAAAACGTCAATTTTTTTGACAACTAACCAGAGGCGGACTGGAAAATCTTCAATATCAAATGTGAAATAATAATTTTGATATTTATTTAATTTATCCGGCAAAATTAGTTTAAACCCAAATAAAATGAATATGGTTATGTAGCCAATGTCAGTGCCTTTGAAACGAAATATCACTTAATTTTCATCCTCCAAATTTTATTAATGTAAGTGTAGCCGTTCAAAAGATACGAGGGGGGGGAGGGGACTTTTGAATAGCACTGTATAATATGCTATTGAACAGATTATATATTTAATATCACATATATTTTCATAGCCTTATGGTTTACGGCTCTGACTTGGTGAAGTGAAGAATTCCAGACATAGAATCGAATCCCCGTAACGGCGAAAACTTTTATTTCATCTATTGTGTCATTTGTATACAGGGTGATTCATTAGTGCGATAAAGTCCAATATCTTGTAAATGGTTGAAGATATTTAAATGAAATTTTGACTGATTGTAGCCAGCCTAGAGGCTCATATTTTAAAATTAGTGGCAATAGTACAGCGTGTTCCAGAAAGTCGTGCCAGATCAAAGTTATATTTTTTTAAATGGGACACCCTGTATTTCACTTCAAATTTGAATTCTGCTTGACTTCGCTATTACAATGATATAATATTGTAATGGGTTATACAGCGTATTTAAAAAGTTCTGACCAATTGTTCTTGTAAATCGTAATGACTTCAACGCCCTGTATACTTCAAACTGCACAATTTAAAATTAATCTTTTATAGCCATACGTCTATGATAGTCGTCTAGTACTACAATTCAATCGAACTGATTTCATATCTAAGAAACCGTATACAGGGCGAGCCCAAACTCGAATACATTGGTTTCACAATTTTTTTAAATGGATCACCCTGTATTTTATATCGGTAAATGGAAGTTACTTTACTATACTTCAAAATTTATTGAGTATTCCCTATACCCAAACTGAATAGTTTTTGTGATATTTCTATTTTGTTATTAAAAATTGTATTTCCAATAAAAAAAATAAATGAAAAGCAGATAATAAAATGTATTCACAACAATTAACATGTAAGGAAAGTGTGTTAACTCAAAAAAAGGTTTTAAAATTTCGATAACAGTACCACCACACATGCAGAAGGATCAGGTTTCTTAGGTAGCTCTTCTAAATAGTCAAATTAGAACCATATCATCATTAGCGTTCTTAGTAATTAGGTTGGTAGTAAATAGGCTCTGAAATATCAACAAACATTTACGTTGTGCTAATTCGTTTGTTAAATTTATGACATTTGTCATAGCATTTCCAAATAAAATTAATTTCTCCCGTGAAATCTTGATAGATATATTTTCTGTAAGTTCCTTGTGGCATTACTTATTCTGTTTTCTCTAATTTTTTGGGAATCAAACCACAATAATGTTTTCTATTTTTTATTTCGACGTTTCGGTTGATTCCCAAAAAATAATAGAAAACTTGATAGATATGTTGTGGATTATAGGCGAGAGTACAAAAAGTTATCTACTGGTAATGAGAATTCAGTCATCCAGAACGCCGACAACCAAATAAAATTGCTTTTGAAAGGTTATTAGAAAGATTCAATCACACTGGATCGGTGATGTATGAGAAGGAACAAAGAACTAAAACTGTCATTACAGAAGAAGCTACAATGAATGTTTTACTAGCAGTTATTGAGAATCACCATACGAACCCCATACGTTATTTGGTGACGAGGTAAATAAGGTAAAAAGAGAAGTTTATTAATATTTCCTGGAAAATCATTTACCATTTCTGCTTGAAGCCATTCCCCTCCGTACACGTCAACAAATTTGGTATTTTCATGACCGAGCTACTGCTCACCATAACGCGCTCATTCAGGGACAATTGAATGATATGTTTCCAAAAAGGTGAATAGGACGAGCAGGACCAGTTCTTTGGGCACCAAGATCACCAGAGTTGAATGAAGCAGATCTTTTCCATTGGGATTTTATTAAAGAACAGGTGAACCAATTATCTGCTACTACACCAGTCGATATGAAAACTAGAATAAGGCAGGCGATTCAAAATGTTAATGTGCAAAGACCGTCTCCAAGCCTGTATAAATTTAGAGGGTGGTCACTTTAAGAATCTTTTATAACTTTGTTGTTGATTTTTTCGAAATTTTAGTATAGCTGTTAATAAATAAGTATGAGTAAATTTATTATTGTTGGCTTTTTTTAACCATAAAATAGAAATATCACAAAAACCATTCAGTTTGGGTATAGGGAATACTCAATAAATTTTGAAGTATAGTAAAGTAACTTCCATTTACCGATATAAAATACAGGGTGATCCATTTAAAAAAATTGTGAAACCAATGTATTCGAGTTTGGGCTCGCCCTGTATACGGTTTCTTAGATATCGAATCAGTTCGATTGAATAATAGTACTAGACGACTATCATATACGTATGGCTATAAAAGATTAATTTTAAATTGTGCAGTTTAAAGTATACAGGGCGTTGAAGTCATTACGATTTACAAGAACAATTGGTCAGAACTTTTTTAATACGCTGTATATCCCATCACAATATTATATCATTGTAATAGCGAAGTCAAGCAGAATTCAAATTTGGAGTAAAATACAGGGTGTCCCATTTAAAAAAGTATAACTTTGATCTGGCACGACTTTCTGGAACACGCTGTACTATTGCCACTAATTTTAAAATATGAGCCTCTAGGCTGGCTACAATCAGTCAAAATTTCATTCGAATATCTTCAACTGTTTACAAGATATTTGACTTTATCGCACTAATGAATCACCCTGTATATGAATAATTTTCCATATAATGTGTCATGTGACCTTTTCATTATCCACACCCACTATTCACTGGTAAATAATGTACGTCATTGTACTTGAAGAAGCACACGTAAAGTGTTAAAATCATTAAATAGTCGTGGACAAAGTAGGTATTTTATTGATGATATCGGGGTTTTCGTCAACTTTCGTGTTCTTTCACTCAAACGGTTAGGTTTCACTAAAACCTCGATGTTTCAAATTCAAACACATTTTTCACAATTTGCTTCGCATCCGGATAGATGAATACTTTTTTGCCGTAGGTCGCCTCATACGCAAGATTACTTTCAGAGTGAAATGTTGATCCCACACTAAAAGTCTTATAAATGTATTCTACAAGGAGGTGATCCCATCTATTAATAAAGTTGAAATAATACCCTTCTTAGTGTGCGTCATCGATTGTGACGTATATCCGGGTTTTCGGCATGTCGTTCATTTTATTTGCTATTTTGACATATAGCTAACCTTAAATTTGATAAATAAAATCATCAGGATCGTATTCAGCCAAATTCGAAAAGGCTATGAAATCAATAATTACCAGCATCTTTTTCTAACTGAAAATATTTCGGAACTTTCAAAATGCTGATGTTTTTTCGTGTATCTAGGCATATTTTTGTATTATTTAGATGAATATAACAATAAGATTAATATTCACTTCAAATAAATAATAATTGACCGTAAGCAACAAAGTACACACCTGACAAGAACTGTTAGTGTAACAGTAGAAAAATACGTAAGACACATTGCCGCTATGAAAGTAACGCCTTCATAGTATTTTGAGCTCCCGATTGATAGGTTGCGCTGGCGCCTAATGTAAACATGAACAAATCAAATTTTTGTAAGTCAAAGATTAGGGTTAACGTTTGTAAAACATTGAAACGGTTCATTATTGTGATATTTTGATTATGATTAATCACAGACCTGCAAATTTAAAGAGCGAGTTGTATTTGGGAAGATTATTTTTTTCATCAATTTAAAAATTTACATTACTTAAATGTTCAATATTCTCTTGGGTGATGGCACTGAATCGGTTTGTGTTCATTTTTTAAAAAATTTCGAAGCACTTTTAGTTGTCAATAATGACAAATTCAAAGTAAAATTTTGACGTTTCAATGTGAACAAGGTATTATCGATGAGGGAGCAGAACTATCAGTATAATACCGAATGATTGGCTATTGGTTAAA
>CAJUYG010000817.1:95489-126120 GCA_910591675.1 Galerucella calmariensis
ATGATGTATTGCTATTGGTTAAAACCACCAAAATGTCAGATTTTGACAAGTGAAAAAATAATCAAAGGTAATACCATGGTGTAATAGAGAAAAAGGTGTGCTCCCATAGAAGACGAATTTTCGTCATTATCTGCGTACCTTCCAAAACGACGCCATATTGCCAATCATACGTTTAATGTTTTGAATGACTGTCATAACTATAACCTACACAACCAAATCTTACTTATTGTAATCGTTCATTAATGTAATAAATTGTGAACTCTGAACATTGGAACATTAAGTGAGTGTCTTTATTGTTAAATAAAGATTTTGTCTCTTGTTTTCGTTTCAAATTCAGGTATTCGTCAAGCGTTTGATTTCGCGCGTTATTTTCTGATTGGCTTATTTCTCAATATGGCGGCGTTTTAGAAGTTTTTTTTGATTGGTCGTGGGCGGTAACACACCTTGTTCTCTATTACACCATGGGTAATACCACGAGTGCTTCAAATTTTATCGATAATTTTTTATTTTCCACGAAAACTTGTTTATTTGGCAAAAAATATGAAAACAAACCGATTGATAAAATCACGAGTCTGTTAGGACAAGGGATTTTATCTAAATTCGGTTTGTTCGAATTGCTGAATTTCTATGGGCTATCTGGATGAGTTTTCACGTATGTTTCCAGACTTGTAAGAAGATTTCACATCAACCATGGCAAACACTTTCAAACCATATTTTGCTGGCTTACTTGGTATATATTGTTTGAATGAGCAGCGGCCTCTGGAAGCCATTAATTGTTCGTCAATAGTGAGGTAGGTATTCACTAGCCGTGAAGGAATTTTGGTAATTAGCCAAGAATATTACAAAAACTTCCCTAATTTGTGCTAATTTATCTAAATCTTTCCTTTCGTTTCTGGTAGTGACATCATCAAATCTCAAACAACGAAACAGAAATCTGAACAGAAGTAAGAAAAAAGAACTCGAAAAGTTACTAACAAAATTATCAAGGCAAAAGATACAAAATTTCCTAGGTTTTTTTTTCTAAGGAGCCGTCCCTTCGCTGGTACCACCTCAGCCTCCTGAGCTTATTGTGGATACTCCTAGAGTTCTGACTACAACCTATTCAGCCAATCCGTTCCCTGTATTAGCTCATATAGGTTCTTTGCTGGTTGGTTGTAGAAGTCTTCTGGAGTAATTTGGGTTCTGCCATACAGTTTGTGTCTTCTGTGGTCCAGCGAACCACAGTTGCATAGTATATGCAGAGCTGTTTCGGTATCCTTTTTGCATCTTCTGCATGTAAGATCTCCGTTATACAGCCATATTTTGTTTAGGTGCTCCTTTGTGGGAAAGTGTCCCTTAAGTAGCCCCGTTATGGTGCGTAGTTTGTTCCTGCTCAGTGAAAGCAGTTCTTTCGCTACTTTTTCTGATGGTTCTTCTATGAATTTTTTCCCATGTATTTGCCTAGTCGTATTCTTTCAGTGTTTATTGTGTTGTGTTGTTCTTTCAACCACCCTTTTAACCATGACCTCGTTAAGCATCTGGGGATGCCCGCAGCAGGTTCGGGTCCGTTCATCAGAGTTGACGATCCTACTCTTGCGAGTTCGTCAGCTTTTTCATTGCCTGCGATTCCTTTATGACCTGGGACCCACTCCAGTGTTACACTGTTCCGAGTCGCCAGTCTTCTAAGTTCTTCGCCGCATTCCCACACTAGCCGAGATGTCACCATATAGCTCTGAAGTGCTTTAAGGGCGGCTTGACTGTCACTGTAGATCCTGATCTGCCTGTTGTTGTAGGCTCTCATATTATTAGCACTTGCACATGCAAGTATTGCATAGACCTCTGCTTGAAATACAGAGGCGTATTTTCCTAGCGAGACGATTCCTAGGTTAATATATAATGTATATATATCGGAAAATTGTCGGGTAAAATTACTTCATATTGGTATATTTTTAATTGTGTTGTCATAGTAAACAATATCCTTGTAATATACTTTCACTAGTAATACCACTAGAGGTCAAATTATTTCCGGAAATTTTTTCGAGTTCATGAATATTTTGAAAATTATCTCGAGTCGAAGACGAGGGATAACTTTCTAAAAATATTCATGAGCGAGAAAAAATTTTCGAATTTAATTTGGTCTCGTGTGGTATTCGGTAAGAAAATTCCACACCAAATGTGTTTATTTCCAACATAAATTTTCGTCTTCATCAACCTGCCATAGTACCTATATAATAATTGCGTTTTTAATATAAACATTAATCATAATGGTCCAAAGGATTTAGAAAACATATATGCTTGTAGTTGAAATTCAAAATTATCATGTGAACAAATAAAAATTAAATTGTCAAAAAAATATTCTCTCATTATAAACGTCAAAAAAATTTACAGTATAATTCGCTGTTGGGTACCCAGGAGGAAAAAATTTCCACTAAAATTCATCCGTTGCCATGGTGATCTGTTAGAAATACACGTTCTGATTGGTTAAAAATCACATGTGTGGAATTTTGATGTTAATATTATATTGTACTAACATACAGGAAATTTACCTCGAAAGCTTATCCTTTTTATTCATTATCTGAATGGACTTTATATCAAATGGTGAATAAATTACTATTAGTAAGTATAATATAAATTAGATTTTTAGACCTAAGAGAGCCGAAACTGAACTTTGGGTCAGTCACTATGGTGGTAAGACTATGCTGATTCGAACTTGAACTAAATAACAGTAAATCTATACACTGTTTCCATCACATTGATTGCACAAATTCAGATAATAAACTGAAAACTGCAATAAACCAGAGGCGGACAAATCATGAGGAACTTTCCTCTACTCCTAGGTTGTAGAGGTGCTTCCTCACACAGCTGTGCCCTGCTATCTTCCTCAACCTACTCCTTGGTAGTTCAATAGCTGCCCTAGCGTGTCCATCAGTCCACCCCTCCAGTAGAAGTTTGGATTGTCTAGGATCCTGCAGAGCATTCCAATGAGCGAGGTGTTGGTTCCTTAGCCACTTTCTCGTCTCCTTGCGTATTGTTTGTTTTGTTAGGCCTAGGGTCGGGCCCGGGCCGCAGAAAGGAGCTGCCGCCCCTTTCGCAGCCAGTGCATCCGCCATTTCGTTGCCAGAGTGGGTCGGAATCTATTCTAGCCGCACTGCGTTCCGACTTGCAAGATCAGCAAGTCGTTTTCGACATTCGTCAACAAGTCCTCAGTTGATGGTATATTCACTCAGGGCTTTAATTGCTGCCTGACTGTCGGTGTATATGGTTATGCGTCGATCCACATAACCTCTGCCTGGGTTTATCTGCGCACATTCCAAGATAGCGTATATCTCGGCCTTATATGCAGATACACCGTCACCCAATAGTACACATATTTGTGTCCTTGGGCTCCTAGAGTAAATTCCAGCCCCTGCTCTATCACCGGAGCATGACCCATTTGTGTACCAGACGGTCCCATGAGGCTCTGTATTCCCCCAAATTGACCACCCTTTGAAGGCGTGTCAGTTGCGATCCAGCCGTGACCAAGGTTACCCTTGGCCACCAGACCAGAGCCACATATGTGAGCATAGGCAGCATGATCACTCTATAGAACGATATTATCGTTTTGGGGGTCAGTCCCCATCTCGGAACAATGGCTCTCCTACAAGCCCAATACGTGTTTGTCACCTTGCTTAGGCGACTATCAAGATGAGCCTTCCATGTCCGTGATTTATCAAGGATCACTCCTAGATATTTCACCTGTTCAACCACTGGCAGTGGTACTCCATCAAGATGTAGACCCTCAGGTCTTATACCTCTCTTCTTGGTGAAAGCTACTATCTCAGCCTTGGCTGGATTTACTGCAAGTCCTACAAGTCCGAGTATAAAAATCACTTTATTGTATTGTAATCTTACTTACACTAAGCTTAAATCAACTTAGAAATTTCAATAGTTATTTATGCAACAAGTGCAAAAAAGGAAGAGTTCATTGCATGCGACGTGAAATCGGACAGCACGTTAAGTGCAATAAACACTTTTCGCATGAGCTACACACAATATTTTCTTCACATTCATAAAATGGCATCGAATTGAATGTTTATTTTGCTATGATGACAGAACGTTGTAGTAAAATGACAGATGAGTACAAAAAAGAACTAGTTTTCCATTGAATAGAGTTCAATGAAGTTTTATTTCTATACACACACAATCCTGAATTTTCACCCTGCTACCTTCATTTTTCCATTTTAAATCGTGATTTTGAATTTTTTGTATGAAAAATATCCAAATAATGAAGCTGTTATACGTATTTCGAACAAAAGTTATTTATGATAGATGGCGCGACTTTCGTCTTATCGAACTTCCAGCATATATAGGCAAAGTGAGCTACTGAAGCCAGTATATAGCTCCTATAACCAAAAAACATTCCATCAGACCGATGATTTGAACTTCAAGATACAGCAGTCGTTGCCATGCAAGTTATTATCATACAAATCGATCGATACCGTTTGCGATGCTAACGAAGCTGTAAATTACCCAACAGTGTTTTTGAGCTCACTGAATTTACCAGTTATTTACTTCGGAAATTGAAGCCACCACGGCTGTGCAATGGCATACGATTGGTCATTAAGAAATTGATGAAAAACGTAATTGAAACCACGATATTGAATAGTAAATTCCGAGTCAAAATTGTTTTGCTGCCATGAACTCCGATGATTCCCACAAACGTACCAATTGAATTCAAACGCGCTCAGTTTCCACGGACGTCTGTTTCATAAGATTAATCTTATAATAAATACCTAAGTTTAAATCCATTTATCCTATGTTTAAACATATTGATAATGTGCAATTGTTCAATAAATAAAACACAAGTTGTAATCTGCGAAAAATTGTAATAGTTTATTCATTTCAGATGTGATTCGTAATATACCACACATCACAGAACTAAACATGAATAAGGTTATAATCAAATACGAATTTGCATACCCACTCGAGTCACATGCCAAACAAATCGCCTCTCATAGAGATTCGAAAATACGGATAACCGATTTTCGTGCGAAATTCACTCAATTCCCTGAAAAAATTGTACTCTAGTCTGCCCCAATGGGTTTGATAGCACGGGTCGAGAATTCGGGCCATAAACTAGTTGTAAACCATAGGCGTGACGGAACTACCTGCCCCGTAACCTATACAGGTACAACCCAATTCCCTGTTAATTTTTAAATCCAAGTACCTATATAAAATAAAATTTGAAGTAGTTAGCAGGCGGGAACTAGCGAGTAACGTCTATTCGTCCAATAAAGATGGCTTCAAGTTCAAGTTTTTCCCCAATTCCTATCCAACAAGTTAGAAAAAGTGTATATTCTTTGCGGGAAGAATCATTAATTCTGAACGTTCACGATGCTCTTGTGCACCAAAATCCTTCAAGTTCTGTTCCCGCTATAATCACGAACTGTGCCAATATGGAAGGGATAGGAGAATCAACGATTCATAGATTTCTACTTGAGAGAAAATGCCGGAACCTCGGTAAACCTATTCCTCACCCGAAGAAAGAACCACTGGAAATTGACGACGATGTTAAAAACAGTGTTCGTTGAATAGTGCATGGTATGTATTTCGCAGAAGAAATAACATTTGACAATATTGTGCAAACCACCCAGAATGACGAAAGCCTGACATAACTATCAAGAGTTAGAGTATGGGGAACTCCTTATGGAATGAAGTTTCGGTGATAAAATCAGAACAGAAAATATTTTCTTATTGATAGGCCGAATATTGTTTGCTGGAGACGAGAATACTTAGGTCAATCCGAAAATATACAGCGAATGTAAGAATATCTTCTATTTGGATGAAGCCTGGCTAAATAAAGGACACATAGTATCGAAAGTCTGGCAAGATAAAAATAGACTGAATTCCCGACAAGCTATCATGGAGAGTTGGTCATCAGGATTAGGACTTCCCTCTGAAAAGGGACGCAGGCTTATTATAACCCATATAGGCACTGAAAACGAAAAAATAACGACTGACGTTTTTGAGGAATATTTCGAACAAATGATCGAATACATTCCCCAGAATTCAGTTATTGTAATGGATAAACGCCATCAGCTACCATTCTCGATTTGTAGAGAACCTTCCCATACGTTCATGGAAAAAAGCGGCGATAATTGAGTGGTTATAGTGTAGAGCCTTGAATTTCGATGATACAATGGTGAAAAAAGAACTTTTGCAAATTGTTAGACAGCGTAAGGCAAAGTTTAGGAAATTTGTAATCGATGAGATGGCAAAAGGTAGAGGTATTACTGTACATCGCTTACCCCATTACGCTGCTAGAAATAGCAAATCATTCATCATTTATTTGATGTTTGACTTGAGCGTTTTGATTACCCATTGAATATCGTAATATAGTACAATATTTTACCTACTACCAATAATTTTAATTATTTACTCAAAATTACTCAATATCCCTGAAATTGATGATATTAGAATCATGTAACAAGCAAGAGTTGCGCTCATTGTTGATTTATTTTGCGAACTGTCAATTTTGACGCGTTCACTTCAGTTTGGTATAATTGTATCCACGTGTGTTCCGACTATGAATGTGTGGATTCTGATAGAGAACTTGCCGCAAATAACGCAATACAAACCCTAGTACTCGCTAAATCCCGCAATAGATACGAAAAAGAATATAAGCGATTCGAAGACTGGTGCATTCTGCAAACTGTCAACTTTGACACGTTAATTCCAATTAATTTCACTTTACCGCACTAGTGCGGTATCTCATTACGAAAAAACTTCATGATTATTGCAGATTCATTTTCCAACTTCAAGCAATATAATATGGTCCATTTTTTGATATTTCATTAAATTTAACTTGACTATTTGATTGTTTTCATCGCAATATTAATCTAATGTTGAGTATAACTTTAAAAGAAATATCAAAAAATGAACCATAAATGCCATTTTGCAATAAAAGTAAAATTATAGTAATTCAGAATAAGCCGCCAAAAACTGTAAAATTACAGGAATCTCCTTTTTTGGCTGTTAGCGAGGTTCACAACTATCTCATTTGTGTAAGAGGTATTGACGGGACTCTGAAGGTGGTGCCACCTGTACAAATATAGGTATGTTTTATCTTTGATCGCGTTTTGGCATCGTATGTATTTGTTGATTATTGAGTATGATTAGGTTCTGAATATTGTTTCTTTTCATTTAAACGTAAATAGGTATTTTTTTCAAGATACATGACTGGTATCTTATTAAATAATCTTAGGTAATGAATTTTTTTGCGCGATCGATCTTTTTTGTTTATTTACAGCATCGGTTGTCAGGTTGGTAGGTTGTGTTTACTGGTTTCTAAGTCTAACACGTCGGTAAGTGATTTACTTACCGTTCAGACGTCGATAAGTAAACTACGTCTTAGCCCTACATACATTTAAGTGGTCTTAAATAATATATTACTTAATTCATTACACAAAAGAAACAAAAAGAATAAGAAGATTGATATTTTTTAATGAACAGAATCGAACAGAACAATATAAAAAGTAATAAATAGCATGAAAACAATTTCACCAAAATGCAAATTATATTTTAAACTGATCGAGAAGTATAAATGTCACTTTTGACATTTCGTTCATTTCGAAGAAATTTAAATTATTTTTTGTACAACTGTCATTAAAAGTGACACTTTTAATGATAGCAAACAATGTTAAAAACGATTGTTTACATAGCAGCGTGTTAAAAATACTTTTAACACTAGTGTTAAAAATATTTTTAGCACGCTGCTATGTAAACGTCTGCCATTCACAACAATCTTTTGATTATTTGAATACTAAAATGCATTTTGAATTTATTGTCATTGCAAATTCGCTCGTTTCATTATCAAAATAGGGAAGTTGTACAAAAAACATTGTATGGTATTTGTGTTAAAAGTGATTTTATTTTGTTCGTGAAATTGTTCAATTCGCTCCGCTCATTTCACAAACGTTTTCACTCACAAAATAAAACCTCACTTTTAACACTCATATCATAAATAACTATTATTCGAAATTCGAATATTTCAATACGATCGCGCAAAAAATGGTATAAGCATTTCAAACGTTAAGGGTAATACCGGTCTCCAGCAAAATTGGAGGTCGACCGGTAAACAACCCATACCGTTATTGATACTTAATATACTATTTCGTCTACTTCACTTGATTTTCATATCATTTTTATTATAGTATTCTGCAAAACTATGATAATTAGGTAGGAATCGAACCGACGTATGACCCAAGGAGTTCAACAAATGCATAATGTCATAAAACAAATGTATACTCTCTGTTTTTAAAGATTGATCAAACATTAAAACATCTGTTATGGAATGGCAGGATGAGTATATATCAAAATAAAACTCAGTATTCAAATTAATACTGCGGTAACTAAATGTCAAAAGCATCACAAATAATAATTTTGAAAATTTTATTTACATACCTAGCAGCCACCCTAGTATGGTTGAAATAATACCCTTCTGGGTGTGCGTCATAGATTTTTAATGTCCTTCTAACACATTACGTAGGAAGAAATGGAAAAAAAGGCAGGTCTGTGATTAATCCTAATCAAAATATCACAATAATGAACCGTTTAAATGTATTACAAACGTTAATCCTTATCTTTGACTTACAAAAATTTGATTGGTTGATATTTAGATTACTTACAAGCGCAACCTATCAATCGAGAATTTAAAATACTATGAAGGCGTTACTTTCGTAGCGGCAATGTTTCTTACGTCTTTTTCTACTGTCACACTGACAGTTCTCGTCAGGTCTGTACTTTGTTGTTTACGATCAATTTATTATTATTTATGAAAAGTGAATATTAATCTTATTGCTATATTTATTTGAATAATACAAAAATATGCCTAGATACACGGAAAAACATCAGCATTTTGAAAGTTCACAAGTATCTTCAGTTCGAAAAAGAAGCTGGTGATTATTAATTCCATAGCCTTTTCGAATCTGACTGAATACAATCCTGATGATTTTATTTATCAAATTTAAGGTTAGATATATGTCAAAAAAGAAAATAAAATAGACGACATGCTGAAAACCCAGATATACGTCACAAACGATGACGCACTCCAAGAAGGGTATTACTTTTTTCTACTAGCGTGCGGAAAGTCCACGTTTCCGCAATCATTTTAGGCGGCAAGAGTCACTTTTCCGCACTATTGCGTAAAAGTAAATTTGTCAAGTTTTTGGGGATTATACTAATATTTAGTTTACCAAATGACTGGAAAATTGATAAATTTATTATAATTCTGCTATAATTTTTGATGAAAAGAAATTTTTTTTTCTATCATTTTTTAATGGACCTGGTATAAGCCTCATCAAATGAATGTCAAATAATAATAATTAATTTTTTTTTATTGGTGAACCATTTTACCTATTTAAAGCACGCCTCAGCGTGTTTAAATCGAACTTTTTAGCACGCGCGTGTTTTAAGGTTACCGTGGCAACATCAACAACTCGAGAAACGAAGTCTAAATCTATGGTCTAAAATCATGTCTAAATGTCAATTTTTTTATTATTGATCTGACAGGAGTAGTTTGTAACGTCAAAACTTTTATTCGAACGATATTTAACAATGTCAAATTTATAAATTAAAATGGAAAGTGCCGTTGGTATTGTTTGAAATATTAATATTTCCATTTTTCAAATCTTAGGAAATGGTATTTAAATTAATACTATTGACATTCACAGAACTCAATAAGGTTGAACTTCCATCAAAATACAAATTAGTTTATGTTTTTCTCATTTCCATGACAACGCAAGGTGTACATCATATACGTCACGAATTCAACCATTTGACATTTAGTTGACGTTTCCATCTATAGGGAAGTTCTTAAAATCCACCGATAGACGCTATGGATAGATGTCTGTGATATGTCAGATAAATGTCAGGTAGAATGTAGTTGTTCTATCGGTAGACGATTATAAGAACGTATTTGTTTGATTATATGGTAGATTGAAAAAAATATTAAAAAGAAAGATAAATTTGACAATCATTTTCAAACCAGCCCAGCCCAGCCATCTTTATTAGATATTGACGCATAGACGCATAGACGCAAATGAACTTTTATTTTTTGTATTACCATAGCATCTGATTTTATTAATATTTTTTATTCCTTTTTTTAGTACTGTGAAGGTTTCATAATCCATTTTTATTAACAAAAAAAATAATGTATAAAACTTTTACTAAAACAAAACAACTAGCATATAACAATAAATAAAGATTGTTAAGTGTCATTGCATGTGATTGATGATTGTGCATTCCCCTTCCAAATCTACCCGATTTATCGAGTCTCAGGACCGGTAGAACTGATGGATGTTCGATAGAACTATCGGTGAATTTAAGAACGATAGGATGATTCTATCGATACATTTAAGAACGGCTTTGGTATACACCGTATTTACCGATAGATGTATCGGTAAATTTAAGAACTTGTCTTATGATTTCCATTTCTTGTTGTTGTAGTAGTTATAGACCGGTATTTATAATTTCAAAGTGCACCAATAAAAAAAATATCGTAAATTATTCGTGGATAACTGGTCTTTAAAACACTTGCTCTATTTCGAGCACTCCGGCTTCGCCGTCGTGCCCCAAAAATCGCGCGTGTTTTAAAGACCTTAATATCCACTTATACTTTAATATACTATATTGATATGCATTTAATAAAAAAAGTTTCTTCATGTTAACTTTTGGGTTTTTTCCGCATGCTAGTAGAAAAAATAGTGTACCTAACACGTGCGTAAAGTGACTTTTCCGCACGCGATTGCTGGCCGAACTCGCTAAAGCGTCGTTCGGCCATCTGCAATAGCGTGCGGAAAAGTACCTATCACTACCTACTAGTTAGGTAATAGTATATTACGTAACGTGTGTGGTAAGAAGCATTTTACGCACGAATGGAAAAGTTACGCACGATGCCGCGTAGCGTGAGTGCGTAAAATGCTTTACAACACGAGTTACGTACTATACTTTACCTACGACCTACTTGTACTAGTATTTTTTATAAGAAGCTTAAGAAATAACAGTTACATAATTAGAGGTGCTTGGTAAACTCCATCTCTATTACATTATTACCAATGGAAGAAGCACATTAAAGAACTAACCATAGAGAAATATAATATAATATTCTGTCTATGGAACTAACGTTTAATCATTATGAATATATTGTTGATAATCGAAAGTCCATTTTTCAATTATAGTCAATACATACTTTTAGCCCTTTGGGCTTTTCATAGTTAAACGTGGCCATATCGAATGTTTTCAAATAGTAAATACTAAATTTTGAATAAAATGGTGACGTCTATTGACAGTTGCTAGGGAAGCCGTGCGATTTACTTTCCAGCTGTGCGTTTTTTTACAGTGCGTAATAGACGTCACTACATTGATACCGACTGTGTATTATTGATTGATTACAGCAAGGGGGGGTGGTAGGTAAACTACTATATTATAGCTACTACTCTTTTCTTTCTACCCGAGCTCGTCCGAAGTTTACAGGAAGAAAAAGTAAAAGTGACGTCATGAAACGTTATCAATGAAATAACGTAAACGGCATGGGAGACACTGACACAGTTAATGAAATCAATTTAATGATAATCAGCCAAGTACGAGCTCTTCCGGAGGATACCAGCTGTATAATAATGCTGTTAGTGAAAATATCACGAAAACTGCGTTGGCTCCGGCAAATTTACATCATATTCATTACCATAGAACATAACACTCTCACTACAGAGACAGACACGGAACTAACAATCGTTATATTGTTCCGTGCTATGGATCTGTCTAAACCATAGATAAAAGATTAGTGGTCACTAGTCTCACTACAGAGACAGACATGGATCTAGTTCTGTCTAAACCATTGATAAAAGATTAGTGACCACTAATCTTTTATCTATACCATTGTCTAATATATTAGACGAGCAGTATAACAATTGTTAGTTCCGTGTCTGTCTCTGAAGTAACACTCCAAGTGACAGTAAGAGGTGTGAGTGTTTAAGCAAAGAATACACCAGCTCCTGGTGTATTCTTTGGTTTAAGTGTTATGTTCTATGTTAATGAATATGACGTAAACATGACGTAAATTTGTTGTTGACTGAATAAATAATAATAATTATGTCTGAACCAATTAATATAAATAAACGTGAAATAGATGCCAGCCCCTTGTCTACAACTTCAGAAAATGAAAGTGACTTTCTACCAGCTAGTTTAGCTTCAGAAGAATTAAAATTAGCTTTGAATAAGGTAAATACAAAATTTTCTACCTACCTCAAAATAATCATAATTTTTTTCTTTTGTCCCGTTGTATGAGTTATTTATCAATATAGGTGTCTGAATTCAGGAAGCTACAGATGAAGAGTTAATAAATGCTATTATTCAATGTAAGAACTTAATTCTGGAAAGTGATCAGTGTTCAGAAGAACGTAAATGGATTGTTAGACATTTAATAGAATTAAGACTACGTTTGCAAGAATGTAAAGATGCCATGACTGATCCTATGTAAGTCTGACCTTTAAACTATCAAACTTTACCTAATGTAATCTGCAGTTCTTTTAAACTAATTGTTTTCTAGGCATCCAAGAAATAACTCAAATGGTGTTTCGAAGAGGTTTATTAAAGGGCACCATCTCACCTTACAACCACTTTTGCGCCATACCTCCTCTAGATACTGTGATCACTGTACAGGAACAATATGGTAAATATTTTTATATCTGTTAGGACTTGAATATTTATATTAATTTCAATAAAGGTAAAAACAATTATAATTTGTAAATTCAGGAGTGTAGTGCAAGCATGGTACCAATGTGAAGACTGTGGCTATTCTTGCCACCATAAATGCTTAGCTGCAATTATCCGAGAATGTGCCCATGTAATTGCTAGTGAAAAGGGATGTTTTGAACATGAAATATGTCCTGAGTTGGGGCTATCTGCTCAAAAATATTTATGTGCTGAATGTAAATCTCCGTTACCTATTAGTAAGTATAATCTCATAAATAATCAAGATTCTTGTAGTGTTGATATTCTAATCCAAAGTTGCCATCACCACTTTTTTTTTATTATTTACTATTTAAAATAAATTTAAATTAAGTATACATTTATCAGTATTGAACTTTCGTAGAATGTGAAAAATCTGAAGTCTTCTTTATTTAGACAATGAGAGAGTTAAAAGAGATAAAAAAAATTCCATATTCACCAAATTATATTGCATCTATGCAGTTAATGATAAAAAATCAAGTAAAACATGAAAATTTCACCAGGCTCTTATCTACAACATATTCCAATATGTATGTAGTGTGAAGCCATTTTTATAACTCCAAAATAAAAGAATGTTTATGTTCATACCATAATACTATGTGTATATAGGGTGTTCTGGGACTTGATGCAAACAATTCAGGAGTAAATAGATGACATGAAAGAATGATGTGACGTAATAGTTATTTATGTACCAAGGGTATAAATATATGTTTATGCCCTGAGGGCGACGTCTTACTTAGGGTATACACATCTGTTTATACCCTTGGTACATACAAACTTGTATGTCATACTAGTTCGTTATTGCAATCCAATCTCAATACAAATTAGTATTTTAAAAAATCCGGTTTGAATTGATAACATTTTATCATAATATGTTGTTGAAAAACGTAAATGTCATAAAATCACAATAATTTTTATGTGTCAAAATTAGGTTTTGGAATTCCAGACGAAGTTATTGAAAAAGCAAAGAAAGGAACTGACTATCTGTTGCTAAAAAAGTCTTAAGACGCTCACGACATGGTTATTAAATAAGTTACCTAAACAAAAAAGTATTTCGTCACGTGTGCCATAAAATGAACTTTATGCCCGCACGGGCATAAAGTACGACATTAGATAGTTGGTAACTAAGCAATAAAAACACAATAATGAACTAGTATGACATAAAAACCATTTTCTCATACGACCACTCGTTTCTGTTCTGAGTTATAGGTCTTCAAAGTTGCGAAATCAAAATTTTCTTAATTATGCATTGGAGCATTATTAATTTTTAATGGATGATTATGTATGCCCATGTACTATATTTGACATATTAAATAATTATACACTACAATCTGGAGGCCAGGGGCGGCTCATGTCCAATGGTTAACAATCTGTAACTTTTAAAGGGACAAACTATACAATATAAAGATAGCAGAAATGAATTTTTCAATCAATTTTCTCAACAAAAAGGTACTCTCTGTTTAACTGGATAAAATTCATGGTTTTGGAGATATGTAGATTCTTAGATCGTTGTACAGAGTATCCCAAATTGGTGTGTTTTACAGGTTATCTCGTAAACTAAAAGAGATAGAAGAAAAGCAGTTATGACTTAAGTAAGATACAGGGCGATTGTTGAAAACTGTCGTAAACTACAAAGTACTATAACTTCTCAATTAAGAAAAATATAAAAAAACGTTATAAAAACTTTTGATAGATATAATATTAAAGAGTTCAGTGGCGCACAGGCTCACTAAGGAAATATAATGCAAACTTATGTTATTTTAAATGGGACACCCTGTATATTTTGACGTTTTTCATTTCCTTTTTTAAATCTCATTCACCTGACATAACATATTATATATCTATTTCCAATGGTTGGAGCTACAGTGCAAATAGACCATTTATGGATGTTATCAGGTGAAATCCTCCTGATTTTTTTATTTGAGGATTAAAAAAAAATAATATTTACAAGACTAACTTCGAGAGTAGGGAAGATTTATCACAAAAAATTCATGCCGCATTTAAAAAAATAAAGCCAGTGCTTATTCTCAATTGTGTAAGATTAGCAAGAAAAAAGCGTCAATTATTATAACAACAAAACGGAGGACATTTTCAACATTTAATGTAATTTTTACATTCTAATGAAATTAGTTATAGGTAGATTAGTTGTTAGGTACAAAGTTTCTTGAAGTTTCATAAGTTTATTGTTTTCATTTGTTCAATCTGCTTTTATTTTTCATCAATTATAATTTTGATAAATAAAATTGTCACACCAGTATCCTTGTAATAAAGTGTTACAGAGTGTTCAATTTTTTCAAGGGTGTTTCACCCAGACATATATAATTATCCATTAAAAATTCATAATGTTCCAATGTATAATTAAGAAAATAACATAAATTCTGATTTGGCAACTTTTATTGCCTATAATAGCTTAGAAACGAGGGGTCGTATGAGAAAATTTTTTTCACGTCACAGCATTATTTTCACTATTTTCACGTCATCTACTCAAGACCCGGAACACCCTGTATATTTATTTTATATTTTTACTTATGTATTGATAGCTGCTCCTACTGGACTAAGTTGCCTTGGTAGATTATTATTTCCAGGTAATATTTTAGTGAATATTGATACTTGCATGGTTTGTTATATGGTTTTATGTTTACCATGATCCCCTACTTAATTTATTATGAAATGTTTTTTTTGAGATTTTGTGAAATAAAAATATTTAAAATAGATATCTTGTCTTGAAAAACTTTTTTACTCTCAAAGTTTTCTCTTGAATCAATTTGGAGTAAAAAAAAACCTTGTGTGATACCTTATTTTAATTGCAATGCAATTGTATGCTAGTGTCAGGTTTCTTAGGTATATAGGTTTCTAAAAAAAAGTATTGTGTGACAATACAATGTCACAACCAAAATTATTTGTACACAACAGTATAATAATGTTTACATTTCACTTGAGCTTCTTCAAGTATAATAATGTTCAATATTCACAAGTGAATAATAGATGCA
The DNA here is from genome assembly GCA_910591675.1 of Galerucella calmariensis. Lineage (NCBI taxonomy): Eukaryota > Metazoa > Arthropoda > Insecta > Coleoptera > Chrysomelidae > Galerucella > Galerucella calmariensis. The sequence goes on from CAJUYG010000817.1 coordinate 111,224, forward strand.
GATGAGCAGGTTATATGACATTGATAAAAACGATCGATCTATATGAATGTTATATGTATTTTTGAATAATACAGGGTGTTTTCAAATTACACTTACAACGTTTGCATGTAGATACATCTCGTAAAATTGCACAAAAGGATTAAGGAGACCAGCACATTTACTTTTCGAAATACAGGGTGTAAAAGTTAAAAAAAATTTAATGTTTTAACTCAATAACTTTGAAATGTATGAATGAATTGATTTGACATTTGCCAGGTTGTTTTTAAATGTTAAAGGGCATATTTGTCAATTTTTGATCCAGTGTTGTAGATTTGGAAGAATATGTTACCTTTCCTCTCCCATTTCTTACGCCACTGACATTTGAAGCAATTTTTATACAATTTTATTCCTCAATGGTTTTCACATAAAAAACGAATAACCTTTACATATAAAAAAATTTGTAGTTTTCAAGATATTTAATGATTTCATGAAGTCTGCAAGATCACTTTATAATAATTAATTTAAAAAAAAATATTTCTTGTATTTTTTTTCAATAACTACCAAGTACTTATAGTTGGATTATGAACAGGATCTAATTTATGAAACAGCAATGCATCTAAAACATTCGGAGAAGATTGTTGAACATATTTGTCCAAACTTTTGAAGAATCCATGCAGCTACAGCAATTATTTCTGGCAAACGCCAGCCTTTCCAAGGTATACAATTTTCGATGAGAAAACATTGTTTTTAACATCTCTTGTAATTTGTTGGCTGCTTAATTCTTCTATTAATAAAATCACAAGTTTGCACAAATACTTTTAACAATCTTCTCCGAATTTTTTAGATGCATTGCTGTTTCATAAATTAGTTCCTGTTACATATCCAACCATAAGTACTTGGTAGTTATTGAAAAAAATCCAAGAATTTTTTTTTTAAATTAATTATTGAAAGGTGATCTTGCAGACTTCATGAAATCATTGAATCTCTTGAAAACTACGAATTTTTTTATATGTAAAGGTAATTCGGTTTTCACGTGAAAACCATTAAACCATTCAGGAATATAAAGTTGAGTAAAAATGGCATCAAAAGTCAGTGGCGTAAAAAATGGGAGGGGAAAGGTAACATTCTCTTCCAAATGTACACCACTGGATCAAAAATTCAAAAATATTTTTTCATCAAAATATGCCTTTTTACATTTAAAAACAACCTGCCAAATGACAAATCAATTTATCCATCCCTTTTAAAGTTATCGAATTGAAACATTTAATTTTTCAAAACTGTAACACCTTGTATTTCGAAAAGTAAATGTGCTGGACCCCTCAATCCTCATATCATTTTGTCCAATTTTACGAGAGGAATCTACATCTACATGCAAACGTTGTAAGTGTCATTTGAAAACACCCTGTATAATAAATAAAACCAGATTTGAAAGAATGCATGTAAAATATAACTTGGAAATTTATTTTGTAATATATAGGGGATAGTATATTTAATTTTAAATTTTTTAAGCAATTTCTATTTGACTCAATAATGATTTTGACTTAAATTGTTAACATCTTGCTTATCATTCGTGGGTATCATATAAATACAGTTGGCACAATCAATTCAAAAGCATTGACCTCTTTCGAATTTTGTGCAATTTATGTTCACAAATCAGGATTTTTGTACACATATATTTTTAATATTGTTGCACAACTTTTTCAATTAATATCCTTTTTTTAATTGAACTCATACCTATGCTTATTGCTCATGCTTTCAACATTTCAGTTTGCATCATAATATTAATAAAAGGAAACTGATACATCAGATTTGGCTGCGAGAACAGTTTAGGGCTGCTAAAGCGTTTCCGTTTCCTGCATGTGTGACACAAAATTCTTTTTTTTTAAGACCGACCAGAAAGTATACACATTCTAGACAATTTTTCGTCCAGAAAATAACATTTTGCCGATCAAGAACGGAAAATGGACGGTCCCAATCGCTCTTCTATAATACAATCTACCTTGATTTCGTTACTATCGTAACAACGTTTCGATATATTGTCGAGTGATGACAGTTCGTTGATTTATAATTTGTCGTTTATGTCAAACTTATCATTTTATCTGGTTTTAGTTTTGTAAATCACTTTGTTATAAAAAGTAAAATAAAGAATTAAATGTATATCGAAGTGTCTGTCTTAAAAAAAATATTGTACGTCACGCAACCGAAAATTTGTGTTTTTCAGGTCTCACCAAGCTTTCAGGACTCGCCTACGGCTCGCTAATTTCCGGTCTTGTAACGTAAATTACTATTTCGCCCACCGAATAAACCAAAAAATAGGAAAATATAACAAAAACTTGACATACGCTGACGTTTAATTGAAAAATTCACGTGAAACGTCAAAGTAATCCAGTGACAGATTACGAATTTTCCGCCCTTGTTGAAATAACCTATTATTGTACTATAGTTCATTTAAAAACCAGGAGGAATAATTTGAAAAGCTTTACTCACACCACTAAAAGTTACCAGATTAGTTACTAAAGGGTGTGTTCCGAAAACGTAGTCAACAGTCGTGTTCCAAATATATTAAATATGCCTTGATAGCAAAGACATTAGTCATAAGTCGATTTCTCCTCTGATCTGCAGTATATTTTTCAGATGTACCTACGCATTAAACAAAATGTAAGACTTTTTCCTGTTTCGTTTCTTATTCAAACATAAGAAGATTCACGATAACAAACAAATTATGGTCATTGTTGATGGTGGAGAATTACAGATTGTCAAGTTACTTTAATTATATTTATTACAATTAAATTGAAAAGAATATGACAATTTTTAATATGTTCTGGCAATAACAATACTACAAAATTAATAGCATTGGAGAGCAATATGCAGCATTAATTTAAACATTTCCAACAGTTATCTTTATGTTGCCGGATCAAGTGTAATAAACCACTTTTCAAATACTTCTGAGATACCTTCTTCCTTCTTTTTAACTTCAAAAACCAATAATGTATTTTCTACCAAACCCATTCTTTTCTATATTGTTTTATATCTTCCATGGCATGTTCTTCCGAAGAACTTTGACGATTTCTTCCCAAATATGTATATAACAAATAAATAGTACCTACATTTGACTCGTCAAAAGGTGACATAGATAAATTTAATTTGTTTCAAGAAAGTCTGAACGTTTCTTTGAAGCTTGCAAAATTTTGTCCATCACAGATAACATTTTTGTTCTTCGAACGACATTTTTTATTCACTCATCACAATTTTACAAAAGTGCTGGTATTCCACCAATATTTTCTGCACTATATAATGTTCCTCTACTTCAGTATTCCCTTAATACTCGCTAAACCGACTTTACTACTTAAAAAAAATTTAAAGTAATAATGTACCCACTGCTTGAGAATATTTTTGGTTTTTCATCCAATATTTATTTATTTATCTGTCAGAACTATCAAAAATGAAAACTATCAGCTGATGTCAATATTAAAAAGTGTTGTGTGAAACTGGGCTGAATCTGACCAATCAGAGGTCTACAGAATTGCCAACTTAAATTCAAATCACTCCTCCTGGTTTTTAAATGAGGTATAGTACAGTAATAATAATAAGAAATAAATGTTAGGTTTGTTCGTAGGAAGAATTTCCAATCGATTGGAAATTTCTCAAACTCTGACATACCGTTTGTGATTCGTTGTAAATCGATTGGCAATTTTTGTTGTACCTTCGAATAGGTGGAGAATTTTGACATCACGACAGTGATGTCTTTGATAAAAATGAACTAAAAGTTCTTCATCACTAAAAGAAGAGATTGAATTATTGTCATACATCTGAAAAAAATAAAGAATAAGTAAATAATTTGGTAATGTGTGTGTGTCATTCTTTGGCCATCCTAATAGGAAGCCAGAGGTTCCTTTTGTCCGGTATTACAACATACAAATTATTTTACTCGCTGGTTAGATATTTCCGTGTTTTTATCATAATAGAAAAATAGTAAAAATATGTCACTTTCTACAGCATCACAATACGCATACTCAAACTAAAAATTTGATCCCGGTCAGCAAATTATTCTAATAGTTGGCAACTGATCCGAAACCGCAAATTTCTTTCTTTGAACAAAGGATTTTTAAATCACCAACTGCCAAATTGTTTCTACCAACGCTTTTTTTAATGCGCATGCCTCTGACGGTTTCTGATAGTTTCTGACTGTTCTACGAACAAACCTATCATGGGCATTATAATCAAGTAGGTAGGATCTGTCATTTTAATACTTATTCAATTTGACGTATGTCAGTCATGAAAATCTGATTGCAAAAATAATGTCTGAAGAATTACGATATTACTTGAGTTATCTTCACGCTTGAAAAAAATATAGTTTCTACCAATCAGAGAAGCATGCTTCATTATTCGTGTTCCATTATTTTTTTTAATCGGATATTTAAGGTCGGTAAAGAGGTATGGGCCAGAGGCGTCACAGCTTACGTCATCGATTCAAGGCTGGCGTTTGGTGAATTAATCGATATTCCATTGGAGTGAAGAGAGAACGCACTAAATTCTGTCTTAGTGTGACCGTTATGGCCCATTCTTCTTAGAATTATTGTACTTTAGGATTCATTAACGAGATTAACATCCATGGACTCGGGACCTCGGTTTTACATCTCCTCCGAAAGACGGCATGATATGCTACTCCGCTGCCGGCTGTACGGGTCCTATTCGATGATTTTCCCTGGTATATGGTCACCCATCCAAGTACTAACCACGTTCGACACTGTTTGACTGTAATTATCGCATGCAGTGTTGGGTTGTCGCCCCTAGTCAAACAACGTAATATTGAAATATGGATAGATTGTTAGAAAAAAAACAATGAACTACGAAAGATTCATTAATTTCCATTCGGATAATACTAAAAAAATTGAAATAAATCCAAACAAACCATTTGTTTGGATTTCGTAAAACCACATTTGAGATATGGATAAGCTCTTGGAGTGAAATAAATCTTGTTTTTCCCGAGAATAATCATCACCAATGTGTGTCATGTTATACATGTACGCTTCTCCATTGTTGAGGTTAGAACTTCGTTCTGACTCACTGCACATACTAACGGTAACCGATTATTTGGATGGGTCAGAATCTAAGACTGTGTTTTTATATCCATTACCTTGAACAAGAGTAAAATTAACATTACGACGGCACACTCTATTTCACAAAAGCCTATAATGTATTTTATCTACGATCACCTTTAAAATTAGGCATTTACGAACCAAAAAAAAAGTGTGAAATCATACATTATACATACGTTGAAAAGCGTTCGTAAATGAACAACGCTTTTTATATTGGACTTTCGCTATAACACCCAAAAGCGTGCGTAAATGATCAATGCTTTTTAAATGGGGTTTTCATTTTAACACTCTTTTTTGACTACGTAATGATCGAGTTGCCTTGTATTCATTCGTTTGTTGTATAAACTTTTGTGCTGTCAGTAAATTTGACAGAAGTGTCAGATATAGTGAAAAATATTTTCTGTTATATTTAAAATTTTAAGCACACTTATTTTGAATGGAAGAACCTCGAGAAGAATGCATTTCTTCGGATTGCACACCACCTGAAATTAAAATTAGTTGTCTATATATTTGTTAATAGAAAATTTATTCTTCAGAGCACATTTTTTTATTTTTTTTTATGTGGTCGTAGATAAAGTTTTGTAGGACACTTCTGTGTGAAGTACTTTTGCGCACTCGTTGCGAAAAAGGCACTCGGTACGTTCGTGTCTTGCATTTTCGCAACTCGTGCGCAAAAGTATAACTTCACGCACTTGTATCATAAATAACTATCTCATGGTGTGTAGAGTTTGTTCAACCATCCATGCCGTTACGTCATACATTGTCCAGCTTGCCCTCCCATTCATGAAATGGATGAGACGGAATTATGACGTCATTAACGTATTTCTTATCGAAGGTCGACATATAGTTGAAATAATACCCTTCTTGGTGTGCGTCATCGATTGTGACGTATATCCGGGTTTTCGGCATGTCGTTTATTTTATTTGCTATTTTGACATATTATAGCTAACCTTAAATTTGATAAATAAAATCATCAGGATCGTATTAAGCCAAAGCCGAGAAGGCTATGAAATTAATAATTACCAGCTTCTTTTTCTAACTGAAAATACTTTAGACCTTTCAAAAAGCTGATGTTTTTTCGTGTATTTAGGCATATTTTTGTATTATTTAGATAAATATAACAATAAGATTAATATTCACTTCTCATAAATAATAATTGACCGTAACTAACAAAGTACACACCTGACAAGAACTGTCAGTGTGACAGTAGAAAAAGACGTGAGACACATTGCCGCTACGAAAATTACGCCTTCATAGTATTTTAACCTCGCGATTGATAGGTTGCGCTGGCGCGTGATCTAAACATCAACCAATCAAATTTTTGTATGTCAAAGATTAGGGTTAACGTTTGTAAAACATTCAAACGATTCATTATTGTGATATTTTGATTAGGGTTAATCACAGACCTTCCTTTTTTTCCATTTCTTCCTACGTAATGTGATAGAAGGAGATTAACAATCGATGACGCACACCAAGAAGGGTATTATTTCAACTATACATTTTATCTGTTACTTTTGATAAGAAGTACACTACAGGTTGATCTAGGACATATAAAATAGAAGTATAATTAATAAACCTGATAAACTTTGCTCTATTGGAATAATTGAAGTAATGGTGAAAAACAACAATCAATATTTCAACAGTTGAATTAACTGAAGAGAAAAAAGGTTAATCTGAAAAACCTTACGACTAATGGAATAGATAGATTGAGGCCACGAAATCGTACTGAACCTTCTCCGCCCTAAACTTCCTTTACCTATCTCTTGATAATGACTCCAATGCAGGAGTCGAAACGCCAAGAAATTTATTTTTCTGAACGCGGTTTATTCAGAAAAACCAGTAGTCATTCTTCTGATCTTTTCGAATATACTTTTGAATCGGCGTGTAGTAATTTTTGGTTTTTAATTGTAACTAGCAATCTGCCCTTGTTCGTAGTCAGCATAGCTTACACAATATCATCACTAATTATAGTCTTTGAGTCTTCTAAAATTCGGTTCGGTTATTTTTGCATGGGAAAGTAACATAGATCCCAACAAACTTTCACATTTATAAGGAAATATGAAAAGACGACAAATGCATGACTCGCCCGTGGCACCAAAAAAAATTCAATTGATTATAGTAGTGTGCTTGGTGGAGAGTAGAAAAAATCCTTCCTCAATCAATTTTATTCGTTTTACATGAAGCAGGACTAAGCCACAAGATGAATGCTTAAATGCCATTTTTTGTTATTTATACATATTTATTACCTTTATTTTGCAATACTCTGTATACAGCTTTCTTTGATTTGGGATATTGATAACTTTTTAACTCAATTTACAGATAAAGACTGGTCGGAGGGAAGAAGATGTGATTACAGCGGCCTCTATTATTGCACGGCGTGCCATTGGGGAAGCTTAGCCATTATCCCTGCTAGAGTTATACATAATTGGGATTTAGATCCACAACCAGTATCACAAGCAGCAATGCAGTTACTAAGAATAACAGCCAAAAGACCAATAATCAATATAAATAAACTTAACCCAAAATTGTTTGTAATTGTATTAAAATTGAATCTGGTCAGAAGGTTAAGACTTGATTTGTTGGAAATGAAAAAGTATTTAATGGCATGTAGAAAAGCCAATGAAGAGAAAACTCTTTGGAAATATTTAGATACGCCATATTTGTTGGATAATTCGGACATGTACAGTTTGCAAGATTTAGTAGACACCCATTCCGGAGAATTACCATTTAAGCTGCAAACTTTGGTAGATATATTTGTCAAGCACATAAAAACAGATTGCGAAATATGCAAAGGAAGAGGGCACATCTGTGAAATATGTTCGAACGACGAAGTTCTATTTCCTTTTGATATAGGGTGTCAAAGTTGTAGCAAATGTTTTTCGGTGTTTCACAAGCATTGCTTTACACGAAAACCGCATTGTGTGAAATGTGTGAGACTGAAGAAGCGAGAAGCGGAAATTGAAAACAATAGTAATAACGGCGAATTGTGAGTTATTAGAAAGATATTGCAAGCGCAGCCAGTATTACCGTAAAACGTTATTTTCTCACGTTAATAGCGAATATTGAACTCTAATGAAAACTAGAGTTATTGCATAACAAAAATTGTTACGTTATATCCTCCTTTTTTAAATTTAAAATTGGTGAGATTTTGAATTTCGATTTTCATCACATATCACTTACCGCCTGCGCCGACAATAAAACTATAGATTGACAAGTACATGAAAACTACAAACTATAGACATTTTTTCAAAATTGATTAGTAAAACCTACTTATACTATCATATAAACTGAAAAATCTACTAGACTAGAGCGAGACTGTTTTTGTGGAATACGTTATATATCAGTCCAGTTTTTGTGCTCTTGTTTATTCAGTACAATTTCCTTCTTTTATATATAATCAATTTAACGTTTTATGATTAATTCATGTGTTCCATCCAAAACGTCAAAATAGCATCCACCTAGATAAGGTGCCTTTATTTTGCCCTAAATACCGAAACACGCTAAACGCTATTAATGCATATATGAAAATTCGCATGCTTATATCAAACTAACGTTTCCCCTTCGTAGCGGAACCCAAAACATAGCTTGCGATATCTCTCTTTTGTTAATATTGTTACATACTTTGACGTTATTCTATTGTATTTTTTTGTTTGATTAAAAATGATCAAAATAATATTTTGTTGAGTTAATAAAGTTTATTTGGACATTTGAGGCATTTGTTAATTTTAAGCAGTATCCGTAAGTTTTTTTCGTTCAATAATTATTTCGGTTTCAGAATATATTACTCATATCCCGTTATACCTTCTGACTTATGTGTATATAGTTACCATTTTACATATGCCTTCCGGTTTTGAACCAAAATTTTGACTTTGACCGCGCTGTCACTCTAAAATTTGTGTTTCTCCTCTGCCATTGTCGAGAGAGGTGGAAATTAAGGCTGAGACCGGGAAGTCTTGAGCGACTGATGGAGACCACCATAACTTTTTTGTGTGTGTTTGGGAGCCGTTCTGATGCCGGGAGCACTGCAGCCTGTTGGCTTATTGTACTCTACTCCCACATTTATTCCACCCATCCAGTTATCCCCGTACCTTCGAGTAGACGATATAGATCCATTGGATGTGTGTCATATACTTTTGGCTTCTCCGAAGATTGTTTGTCTCTTCGAGTCCAGTGCCTCACAGTCAGATAAGATATGGATTACGGTCTCGGTCTCCATGCCACAAAGTCTGCAGCTGAGGTCCCCGTTATATAACCCTATTTTATGAAGGTGACCTTTTACCGGGGTTATGACCCGTTAAATAACCTGTAATAATTCCTACTGATATTCATGTCTTCGGCCCGTTTTACACATGTGTCACCTATGAAGGGTCCCTGCTTTGGAGTGTTCCTCCATTGACGTTTATGTTGGCTTTGTACCCATTTTTGTATTTGCCCTTGGACTACCTTCTTTGTGGTCCCAAGAGCTGGTTCTGGTCCAACATATGCTGTTGCTGAACCTCTTCTTCCGAGTTAATCAGCTTGTTCATTTCCAGAAATACCGTTATGTCCCGGCACCCACACTTTAATGTGGTCTGCATTTAGTTCTTTCTGGCATTCTTCTACCAGTATGGATGTTATCTTGCGGTTGTTCAAGGCTGCTAGGGCTCCCTGGCTGTCAGTAAGTATGTTTATCCCATGAGTGTCAGTCCTATGTTTTTTAATTTTGACACATTCTAAGATAGTATAAATCTCTGCCTGAAATACAGAGGTATGTTCTCCTAGTGAGAAAGAGCATCTTGTGTTTCTCATTTCACTATGCACCCCTGCTCCTGTCCCTTCCCCAATCTGTGACCAGTCTGTGTACCAGGTCTCTCCTCGGGGAAACTTCAGTTTCCTTAGGTCTTGCCAGTCCTTTCTGTGAGGTATTTCTACCTCATATTGGGAATGGGGAGAATTTTAGTGGCCATATAGGTCTATTTTCATTTCTAAGATGGCTCCACTTATGATGTCCTTAATGGATATGTGTCCTGATCTAACTATTTCGTTGCTCAGGTTGCTTTGCTGCCTAAGAAGTCTCATCCTTGCTTCCCCCATTATCACAAGGTGTAATGGAGGAAGGCCAAATAAGGCTTCTAGTGCTGCCGTTGGCGTGCTTCTCATGCACCCTGCAATACTGAGACAAGCAAGTCTTTGCACCTTGCCTAGTCTCATCATTGCATTCTTTTGTGTCGTCTTTGTCAACCAGACCAAAGACGCAGGTAACCTACTTGGAGACCACGAGTTACGATAGAAATTTATTGAGCAATGCTCCCTCCGTCGATTTTGTTTAGATAGTCTTTTTAATGTTAAAATATTCGCAGTGGAAGTAAGACTTTTGAAAATTATAATTTCAATAAATAATATCATATAGACAAAATTGATATATATATTTTACACCAAGCGACTAAAGTGACCCGCATTTAGTCCCGCGGGTGGTGTTTGATGCCTGAGGGATTAATGTCACTTTAGTCGAGAGGTGTATTTATATATATTTTATGCAATTCCGGTAGTTCTACATAATTTTTAAATAAAAATTAATACTACTTACCTACATTTGAAACCTTAACACAATAAACATCGTATGCTGGAAAATCAATTCAAATTATTAAAAGTGAAGAATTCAACGTAGATCAGGCTGCTGAAGAAATTACTCAAGAACTAATACCACAAAAATCGAGAAAACTATATGAACAACAGTACGAATCATTTGTAAAGTGAACAAATAATGTTACTATTGTACTTTAAATTCCTCGGGATTTTAACTGTTACTTTATATCTCTTGGGTCTAAAAGTGACACTTTAGTCTTTAACAACGGAAACTAAAGTGACCACTTCAGTCTCTGAATTGAAATTTTTTTTATATTATTGGGAGTTTTATTATTTCCGTTATATACAAAATATATAAAGAAAACCATCAGTGCCGTTAATTCTTGATAAAATTGCTGTATTATTTATCCCTGATTAATATCTTGAGGAGTGCCAAGCGCCTTGGCCAGATAAGAGCTCTATGGTATTTTAGTTCGAGGACTAAAATCCTGTAGAATTTTTTCCTGATTTAAAATTCACTTTTCGGTTAAAAACTTGAGGAGGGCCAAAATCTTAGCATGGGCACTTTGGTATGTTAATTCGAGAAACAAAATCCTTTAGTATTTTTTCCTGATTTCACATTCACGTTTCGGTAAAAATTTTGAGGAGTAGGTACTGGACGTCTTAGTCAGTGATTTTGGTTTTTTTTTAATTCGAGGACCAATAACTACTGTAGTGTTCCCTACATACTATTTTCCATTTTCTCCGATCAACCAGTACCTACTTTATGATTTAATATTCTTATAATACTGGATGTATAAAAAGTTATTGATCATTTTGTTGAAAGTAACATTTAATCCTTCAATTTTTAATTTAATGAAAAGACCCCCGAATTAAAAATGTTGCTTTATTGTTTTATCGCATTTTTGCACATTGCTTGTGCTTATAAACCTCTCTTGCTCATATCATGTCCGCTTCGTCTGTAATGTGGCTATTAACGCATGCTTAATGTACGCATAATTTCTCTACTTTTTGGATACCAGGGTATTGTTCCTTCCATACTACCGATGTTGTTCCGTTTTACGGAATGAACACATTTTGAATATATATTTTTTCTATGACTGTTGAAAAATGGACCCTTTTATGTAACATTTTTGTTGAGTAACTGGATGCATTACACAAAACAAGCCATTACACACTACTATGGCCAATCACCGTCAAAGAATGCCATTGCACACGACCATGGTCAATCAGCGTCGCAGTGCAATGTTTGAATCAGACTCGCCATGAAATGTCATACCTACCGGAGGTGATTTAGAGCGGACTCTTTGTTAGAATGATGGATTCAGAAAGCGAAAACGAATTCAACTGCACTCCACCAGAAGTTCTACAAGCAGCCAGTCTAAGTACAATTAGCCTTTTGTCCGAAAAATCTAAAAAAAGGTATGAAATGGTTTACCAGATAGGTATTCATGGATTGGCGAAAATCGAAACATGTAAATTCGTTTTCGGAGAATATACTGGTGGCCTATTTTGGCGAATTAGCAGTAAAATATAAAGCTTCCTCCTTGTGGTCACATATTATTCCATACTTAGAAGCACAATTTCAATAAAAAATGATGTGAATATTGAAAAATATCCGAAATTACGAGCATTTCTGAAAAGGAAATCCGATGGATATATGCCAAAGAAAGTGAAGATATTCACTGCTGATGAAATCAACCAGTTCATCAATACAGCTCCTAATGACATTCATCTCGCAACAAAGGTAAGGCAATTGTGTTATTTATAATTTATAAACTTCTATCAAAGATTTGCCCACTTAGTTTTAAAAAGGAATGTTCAAAAACATAATTTTATTCCGTTTCGTTGCTTCGAATGTTTTACTAAAACTTATAAGTTAGATGTCCTTGTGGCTTAGTTGTCAAAGCGCCTGGATAGCGAGAGAGAGAGAGATCGCGGGATCGAATCACACCGCTGTTTCAGTTTTTTTTTTACTTGTTATAAACTACAAGTTATTACAAATTTATTATAGATATTTGTACGGAACCCTTCGTGCGCGAGTCCGACTCGCACTTGCCCGGTTATTTATCTTTTTTTTTTTCAAAAATTGATGGTTTTTTCAATATTTACCATAGTACAAATTATTTCTTACTGGGTAAAGAATATGAATTCATTCATTTTTTCTAGGTGGCAGTAGTAATGGGATTAATGTGTGCTTGTCGTGCGAACGAACTAAATTCGATGAAAATTGAAGACTTTCAAGACCTTGGATCGGCTGCTCTAGTAACAATCCCGAATACAAAGACGAAAATCACCAGAAAATCCACAGTCACCGACCATTTTTATTTGCTTTGTAAAAAGTATATAGAGCTCCGGCCGAACAATGTTTCAACCAATTCATCCTTCCTCAACCTCCAGAATGGTAAATGTACTAGTCAAAAAATTGGAATAAATAAATTCGGCGCAATGGAAAAGCAGATAGCACTTTTCCTGAAACTTCCTAACCCAGAATTATATACAGGACTTACACTTCGAAGATCATCTGCCACCATTTTAGTTGACGCAGGAGGTGATTTAAAATCATTAAAACGGCACGGAGGATGGAAATCATCATCGGTTGCAGATTCTCTGAAAAACAAGATGAATACGGCACAAAAAATTGTGGACTCAATTGGATGTTCATCTTCAAATCCGAGGTCTGAAAACATCGAAAATAATACCTCCCAGTTCAAAAAATAATAACTTAAATCTGGAATCTTCCTCTACTCCCTGTATAAATATTTCCAATTGCGCAAATTTCACCATCAATATTGTAAACAATAAATGAGTTTTCATTATAGCTTTCAAAATAGAATTGTTTGACATAAAACATTAAGTTTCTTCAATAAAATATTCTCTAATAACTCGTTTGTTTGAATTGAATGGTGAACACTCAGTCATAGAAAAAGTATAGTATTCTACTTTCGTGTAATGGCTATTACTCACTCGAATGAATACGCCGTTCGCCTGCGGCTCACGTCGCTAACCTCATTCTCATGAGTAATAGCCATCATTACACCCTCGTTGAATAATATACTAATTATGTTTCGCGCCTAATGTAAAGGCTCTGACCCGACTCATAAAATTTAACCTCTAAGTAGGCAAGCAACAAAGCAAGGAGCATTCATACGCGAGCCGCGGTCATGAAAAGATCATGTTAACTTATATAATAATAGTATATTACCTAACGTGTGTGGTAAGAAGCATTTTAAGCACTAATGGAAAAGTTTCGCACGATCGGCGAGTGAGTAATTCCGTGAGTGCGTAAAATGCTTCACAACACGAGTTACGTACTATACTTTACCTACGACCTACAGTAGAGACGGTGAAGCTTTTCCATCACGTGACTGTTACGTCAGCAACAATATTCACATGAATCAAATCAAAAAAACTGTTGACTCAATAATCGTTTACGAGTAATATTCCAAAGGTCTGCCTTTTACGAATTGGCTACTAAACAAGAACTTTAATTTTCGAATTGTAATTATCTGGTTAAAATCTCGACATTATTTATTAAAACTATCGATATACTGGGTGAATAAGACAAAATCCAAAATTAATATTAACCATGCTGGCTTATTAGTAGAGAGCTAATTTTTGTAGGATCTTTTGGATTTTATATAAGTATTTACAATTAGTAGTTCATGAAACTGACGTAATATTCAGTCTACTGACTCTAAAACTTTTAAAATGACAGTTTCTAAACTGAATATATTAGAATGTTTTTTTTTGGTTGGGCTATAGATTGTTAATAGAAGAGTCTCCACGTAACTGTATTTAAAGGAAAATGAATAAAAAATACTGAATTATATATATTTATTATAATTATTCTTTACAAAACATACACATCTTACGAGTCTAAATTACAAAATTCTATAAAGAAAAACTAAAGAATAAATTACAAATACTAGAGTCCGTCAAAATGATCAATATCGCTCACTATCATATGTTCCCCTAATTCTAAGAGCTCTAGGAGAATTATGGAGTTTCGCAATACAAGAATCTTTATTATGGGTTTAAAAACTATTGTTTTATAGCAACTTTGACACCACCAATCTTTATTGTGATACAAGTCACCAATTATATCTTCTGACTCGCAAACATGGTAATGATCATTGATTACAATCAAATGTTTTCTTAATCTTTCATGACATCTTTTAATGCTATCAAAACACTCTTTACAAACATACAGGGTGTTTCTTAAGTAATCTAAAATATTATATGGGGCGCTTC
>CAJUYG010000818.1:0-16682 GCA_910591675.1 Galerucella calmariensis
TACATATACAGGGTGTATCATTAGAAAGAAAAAATCAGGTGATCCTCTAGTTTTGTCATGACATGTGTAATATTATTATTTGTTTTAATTTTGAAAACTGTGGAACAAAAATTTGGGGCAAGTGACATATCGTTGAATCCTATGAAGCATTTCTTCCAACATAGGATGTATCATAAGAGTACAAAGAGAAGTGGCATATCGTTGAAAAGGGTATCTAGATACGCCTTACAGGATGTATTATCAGAGAGAAAAAATGAGGTAACATTGACCATATGGATACACCTTACATACCTATACAGAGTGTATGATTGGAAAAAAAAATGAGGAGACATCGCCGAACGTTACACGTTAAACGTTACGTCTGCGATATATCAGGTTGATTAAAAGTGAGATGTACAGGTTAACATATACAGAGTGTTGCAAAATTATCGCAAAGTTAACTGACGTATCGATGAAAAGACGTCCAGTACCGTTATGATAAGTGACATATCGTCGAACCTCATGAAACATTCTTCCAATATATATAGACTTCAAAATATTATTGATTGTCTAGTTGTCAGGAATGTTTTTGAGAATGCTCTGATTGCAGCCAGAGAATATGCATCAAGATATTTGGAAAGTTAGCCAAACTTTCAGGTTTAACCGGATCTGTTCAGCATAAAAGAAATTCTACACGTTCGGAAGGTGGGAATTTCTAGTCTTGTCTTCACAAAAAGTCGTTTGTATTGTATACCTGTTCTTGAATCATTGAAAGCTACAGGTTACGATAAAAAACTGGATCATTGTAATTGGGTTGAGAATATATTGAATAAGAATCCAATTTTCCAAAATTTTACAAAACGCAATCGGCAAAATTTCCATGGATAAAATAGGAACTGCTGTCTTCTCTTCTACGCAGAGATTAAGGGGTCTATTCTGTGAGTATGTACGATGCCGTTGATGAACGAATATTGTTTACGAACGATAAATTATATTCTGTATCCAAAATGCTAACGAATTCCTCGTTAGAAATCGCCAGTCATAAACGACAGCCAGAAACGTCCTTGTATGAAACCGTGCTGCTGGGATGGGAGAATATTTTGTTGAAGAAGAAAAGATAACATTTTGTCACATTTAATAGATTCCATGACCTTACAAACAATAGGGACAAGGCTCATTGGCCTATAATTGCTTGGGTCAAGTTTATTGCCTTTTTTGGATATGGGAGTAACTGAGGAGGAGGTGTGTGAGTCTTGGAAGAAGCATTCACTATACGTGATATAGGCACATGATTTCAAAATATGAGATGATATCTTGTCCATTGAGGGAGAACCTTTAACTGGCCCAGGTAGGTAGAAAGAAAACATTATTTGCATAAATGTTCATTAAATTGATATTAAGATACATAAACTGCGATAATTCTGGACCAAAAGGAAGTTTTTTCTATATAAAAAAAAACTAATGAATGCTTTTGGCCTAATGCAGTAATTGTTCAATTTTTACATACAAAAATATAAACAACTCCTGAACTACTGTTTCTTAGATAATTTTCCCGAAAAATATGAATGAATATGTACATAAATAAATTGTGTTAATTTTATAAAACCGACACTCTCTCCTAGCACTGTCAGTAGTAAGTCAGTTAGCACAATGTTATCGACTTTTCAACTATATACCACCATTCAATGATATACAGTACAGAACCTCTATCCTTCTCTAACATGGATTTATTATTTTGAATAGAACACTTCCCGGAGCGATTTTCTCTTAGAGTTTCCGTTGCAATAAATCCCTCCCCTTTCAACAAAAATACCAACAATATTCTAATGTTCCTAGTACCACCTGTCGGAGGGGTCAAGATGTCGGTTTCTAGCCACCAACTCAGGGGACTAGCAGAGAAGGACTAGCAAACCTTCCAGGATGCTTCTCCCAAGACCGTCTGTGTACCTTCACGTGGTGGCCCTGTTTACACAGAACACAGCGGATCGAACCAACCTAAATCCAAGGTGAGAGATACCGTGCCGAGGGATGAATGGCACTAGGATCAAATAGTGTAACGAACGGTTCCTCTAGGGCTCCGGGCGAAACCCTAGTAGTAACCCAGCCTTAACCCTGTGCAGGACGCACCGCTGGGTTAGACACACCCCTTCCCCCTTACTCGTGGGACTCAAATGGAACCTGGTGACAAAAACAAAAAATCAGATGACGGCGGGAAGTCTGAATCAGATGAAGACAGAACCTTCGTCGGAAGCGAAAGTGACGCATCAGTGGGAACAACCGGAACCACTGAAACGATCACAAAACAGATCGCTGGGCTTGGAAAAGTCCAGCAAGAAAGGAAAACCTCGGGAGCCTTCAAAATAAGGCAGACCAAGGCAAGAAAAATGGCGGAGGGAACATGGACAGAGGAGAAAACTAAAAAGCAGGCTCCTAAGGGACATGAGCCCAAAACCAAAATGGGGAAGAGAGACCGCTCGGAATCTCAGACCCCTTCAAAACCGCGACCGAGCAAAAAACCGAGAAGTAGACCCCCACAGACCGATTCATGCAGCGAGGTCAACAAGGGAACACGGATGGAAATTATTTACAAACGCCATCCGGAAATAACATCGAGCCAAGAACAAGCAGACTTGGTTCAAGATAAACTGGTGAACGCAATCGATGCCGCCCCCTCAGGCAGTAGCACGAACTTTCAGTGCATCAGGACCACGTTCAGCGTAGGCATCTTGTGGCTGACCTGCGCAAACCAGGAGACAGCTGATTGTCGCGGGGGTGGTGCAGAGGGCCTGGAGGTTCTATGGGAAGGGGCAGCTTCAACAGCAGTCGAAGCCAAGGACCTCCCAAGACGACCCAGGGTCATTGTATTCATCCCTGGACCAGCAGATCAGGAGGAAAAATTGCGAGAACGCTTGGGGATTCAAAATGCCAACCTGAGGGTGAACGGCTGGCTCCTCCTGAGTTAGGAAGTGGAAGAAAAAGGCCAAATCCTGGCCTATTCCATCGACGAGGTCTCCCATGGGGCCTTGGTGGCTAACCGGTTTGAAGCTTACTATAAGCATAACATGGTTACTTTCAGGGTCCTGGGGGGGGGCTCGTCGAGCGGTGAAATTCAGGGTACTTTAAGGGAACCTCCATCACAGTGAAGGGGCTTCGGCGGAACTTACTGTGATAAGAGGGAAGTATGAAGTGGCCCTTCTTCAAGAACCCTGGATTAACAGAGGTAAGGTTATGGGACTGGATTCCATTGGTGAGTTGATTAATGACAGAAACTCTGACCACCCAAGAACATGCATTATTGTTAGGAAAGTTATGAAAGCCCTTTCGCTTAATAATTTTTGTTGTAGGGACTTAGCGGCGGTCCTAATCACACTTGGGCAAGGAAATGGGACTAGAGAAGCAATTCTCGCATCGGCCTATCTTCTTTACGATGACCCCAGACAACCATCAACCAGGGAAGTCGAAGAACTGGTCAAGTACTCCAGGAAGAAAGGTGTGCAGCTGATCATTGCTTGCGATGCCAACTCACACAATCTTAACTGGGGAAGCACCAACACCAACGAAAGAGGTGAGTCATTACTAGAATTTATTACGGCTAACAATCTGAACCTATCAAATGAAGAAAATAAACCAACTTTCGCTAACTCAAACAGAAAGGAGGTTATTGATATCACGATTGGCACTCATTACATGAGTAACTTCGTGAGTGATTGGCATGTGTCCGAGGAAGAAAGTTTTTCTGACCACAGACACATGTATTTTCATATTTCGGAACCGAACCGAAGATAGAATACTACCGTAACCCGCGAAAAACGAACTGGTAAGCATATAATGCAGAACTAGTATAGCATTAAAAAATTCAATTACTAATTAATGATACTTAAATTATGAACAATTTAAAGGAAGGTTCATTTCCATACTTTATTTGGTTAACCTTGATATATTTTCAACAATATATAACATAATGTTATCCAAAACTTATGTCAACTAAACCTTCATACACTTCAGGAGGATTTTGATTATTACGTCTAGTTTTCTTATAAGTTATTTCAAATATCAAGAACCTAAAATCAATATCCAATAATTAATCATCAAAAATGTTCATGAAATATATGCTTACCTCTTTTCAGTTTTCATTTGTAATAAATTAATAATCATAGTTACTATAGCTAACTTGTTTGTTAATTATATTGACAAACGTCAATAATAGGAAAGAGCATGCGAATATTTCCATGGTATTTGTAGGTTAGTGTTGATGATTGTTAGATTAGTAGTCGATAGAGTTCTGTCATTTATTTGAGTTAGTTCTATGATGCAGTAGCTGAAATGTAAAGCAGTCACAGGCCAAATCCTATAAGTTGGTAGAAATCATTGTCGATTCTCTTGAGTTGACAGCAATGACAGACACCCAGTGGGTAAAGTTTTTTTGTCAGACAAGACATCTTTATAGAGGATGAGGTAGAAACCAAGATGAATATAGTTCTGTTGTTGGGCTTAGTTACCTATCAGTTTTTGGTGTCCCCTTGCTGTCGAAAGGGTAAGTTTTGTTTAGGGATAAAAAAGATTTTAGTTACTTAATTTATTTCTAATAGGGACCACTGTCATATCAAGTATTAAGCCACCCACGTGGCGTACTTTTGGTTTGAAACGACCATTTTGGCTGGTCGCCATTTCCACTTGGGCAATTTCGATTTTCAACACATTTTCTGTTGTGGATCCTGACTCAGGCCCTGGACGTGAGACAGGCGGGATTCAACCTAAAGGGTATTCCAGACTAGACTAGATGCTCATCCTATCCAGAAGCCGTTTTTCAAAAAAGCAGATTCATCTTCCCGCATGCAGATTCATCTTCCCGCATGAGGACCATGTGGCCGCTACAGCTACTAGTCAAAACGAGAGTGGAAGGATATTAAGTAATTTCAGTCTCTGCAATCCTGGAATTCAGGTTCCGTTTTTTATATATTCCTAAATTTTTTTATTCTTAGTGGTATTAAAAATTTTCCATTAATGACATATCTGCGTCTTTGGTATAAGTTATATCTGCGTTTTGGTTTAAGTTAGGTATGCGTTTTCCATACAGATTTGTAGTTGTATATTATCCAACTCATATGCTTAGATATTTTTTTATTAATTTTTTTGTAATACAATTCAAGCTTTACTTCTGATAACCTGGTTCTATGTGTATACCGAAAACATTTCATTTGTTTTCAACATATCCATCAATTAAACTTAATTTGTTTCATAATTAAGGTCTAATCGTATACAAAACTGTGAACACATTATAGCTATAATCTGTATTTACTCCTACATTATGTTTTGGGGGAGAAATCAATTTTAATATGGTCTTAATAATTTATATATGACTCCAAGAGTTTGAGGATGTCAAAGAGTTTTGGATAAGTATCCTATTTTTGTTAAATCGATAAATCTGTACATATTATTATGTTGAACGAGTATTCAACTATCACATTTTTTTTTATTTTATTAAATAAAAAACGTTGCAACTAAATTGAGTTATTTATTTTTGGTCTACACTTTTAACATTCTTAATTTTTACAGATAAATTTCATTAGTGATTTTACTCACTCCATTTTTTCTTTTTTTTTATGAAGTTAATAATTACTGTCTAAAATAAAGTGGCACTCACGGGAAGACTACTTTTCATTCAATACAATCTACAAATTAGCAACGGTTCCTACGACCTATGCTCACCGATGAACAGCTGCCGTTCGCACTTGTGTAGTTACTTATAGTTGCTACCCAAAATCAAATCATAATGTTCATAAAAATGCCACACTAGTTAACAATTTAGACCGAACGATGGTAAAAATTGAGAACACAACAGACCTAGAGATAGCAGCAGACCTAACACAGGAAGCAATTATCTCAGCAATTGAAAACAACTGCCCAACGGTAAGGAAGAAATCCAACAGGAATGTGCCCTGGTGGACAAATGAACTCGCCGAAAAAAAAAAACGGAAACAGTTAAGGAAGAATTTTGATGGAACTTAAGAAAATTCAGAAGAATGGACGGATTAAAAGAGGGTCCTAACTGAATACAAAAAAAAAGTGGTAAGGAAAGTCAAGAGAGACTCCTGGAGGAGGCACTATAAGAAGATAGAACAGACTCACGTGTGTGCCAGACTGCAGAAGATTCTCTCCAAGGACCCTAATCAGACCATACACGTTATCAAAAAAGATAAAGGACAATACACTGGAAATGGGAAGACCTACTCAAGGTACACTTCCCTGAATCAATACCTACCATGCCACCGCAGAACTCTCCAGCGAAAGAGCTGGATCAACCACGATGGGCATCCAGGATAGACTGGAGAACAGCGAAGGCAGTGGTAGATGCGGAAAAGACAAAATGGGCTATTAACAGCTTCAATCCATATGAATCACCGGGACCAGACGGGATTTATCCTATCCTACTCCAAAAAGGAGGCAATACACTGCACTACAGGGTGAGTGAATTGCTCAGAGCTAGCCTAGCTCTGGGGATATTCCACGAACCTGGCAACGCATCAAAGCTACATTTATACCAAAACCTGGAAAATCTGGACAGGACACGGCTAAAGCTCTGAGACCAATCAGTCTAATGTCATTTTTGCTGAAGACTCTTGAGAACCTTCTTGACAGACATATCAAAGACGGTATACTGGCTACAATCCAATACACCGAGATCAATATGCATTCAAAGAAGGAAAAAAAAACCGAAACAGCATTACATCAACTCATAAAAAGGGCTGATACGTGCTGGAAAACAAAGAGGTATTGCTCACAGCCTTTCTTGATATAGAAGGAGCTTTTGACAACACCTCCTATGAATCTATAGCTAAAGTGACGAGGAATTCTGGGATCGATGCCACGAGCTGCAGGTGAATAGACTGCATGCTCAGAAGCAGGCTCTTAGAATCAAATCTGATGGGGGAGACAATGGCCGTACGTGCAACCAGGGGTTGTCCACAGGGGGAGTACTATCCCCGCTGCTGTGGAACCTGGTCATGGACGGGCTCATCAGAACCCTACACAGAGAAGGTTTTAACACCATAGGATATGCAGACGACCTGGTAATTCTATCCCAAGGTAAATACAACAGTACAACCAAAGACAGACTCCAGATGGCTTTAAATGTAGTAACAGGCTGGACTGTAAAAGAATAGTATTAGTCCTTCGAAAACACAGATAATTGCGCTTACCAGAAGAAGGAAAAGGGAAGGACTTGGCCTTCTGACGCTTCAAGGTGAACCAATACGATTGTCGGATGAAGTGAAATATCTTGGGGTTATCCTAGACCCAGGCTTAACTTGGAACCGACACCTCCAGCACGTGACCAAGAAAGCAGAGGTGACCTTCATGGTTGCCAGACTTACTTACGGCATGAAATGGGGACTTAGACCCAGCATGGTACACTGGCTGTACAAAATGGTTGTCATTCCCAGGATCACATATGCATATCTGGTATGGTGGCCAAAGATCAGACAATCCTCTGTTATGTTGAAACTAAGCAAGGTCCAAAGACTTGCATGCATTGGCATTACAGGGGCAATGAAGACTACTACAGCGGCGCTGGAGACAATGCTAGACCTTCCTCCGCTACATTGTGTCATAATGTGCGAAGCAAGGGCAGCACTAACCCGACTGGAAAAAGGATCAGACCATGACGTGGCACATGGGAGAGGACACACAGAGATAGGGCATTTGGATAATGACATTTTCAAAATGCCAACAGAACACATGACCACCAAATACATCTTTCGCAAGAACTTCGAGATTGTCATCAGAGATCGAAAGGAGCTTGAGGAAGAGAACGCACCACCACTTAGTGGAGCGAATGAACTGATCTGGTATACAGATGGATCAAAAAATGGACTCGGCACCGTAGCGGGCATATACAGCAAGACGATCAAATATGAAGGGATCGTCCCGCTCGGCAAATACGCTTCTGTATTTCAAGCAGAGGTCTATGCAATACTTGCATGTGCAAGTGCTAATCATATGAGAGCCTACAAAAACAGGCAGATCAGGATCTACAGTGACAGTCAAGCTGCCCTTAAAGCACTTCAGAGCTATAGGGTGACATCTCGGCTGATATGGGAATGCGGCGAAGAACATACAAGACTGCTGACTCGGAACAGTGTAACACTGGAGTGGGTCCCAGGTCATAAAGGAATCGCAGGCAATGAAAAAGCTGACGAACTCGCAAGAGTGAGATCGTCAACTCTGATGAACGGACCCGAACCTGCTGTGGGCATCTCCAGATGATTAACGAGGTCATGGTTAAAAGGGTGGTTGAAAGAACAACACAATAAACACTGGAAGAATACGACCAGGCGAATACATGGGAAGAGATTCATGGAAGAACCATTAGAAAAAGTAGCGAAAGAACTGCTCTCAATGAGTAGGAACAAACTACGCACCATTACGGGGCTACTTACGGGACACTTTCCCACAAAGGAGCACCTGAACAAAATATGGCTGTTCAACGGAGACCTCACATGCAGAAGATGAAAAAAGGATACCGAAACAGCTCTGCATATACTATGCAACTGTGAGTCGCTGGACCACAGAAGGCAGAAACTGTATGGCAGAACCCAAATGACTCCAGAAGACTTTTACAACCAACCAGCAAATAACCTATATGAGCTAATACAGGGAACGGATTGGTTGGATAGGTTGTAGTCAGAATACTGGGAGTATCCACAATAAGCCCAGGAGGCTGATGTGGTACCGGCGAAGGGACGGCTCCTGAGAAAAAAAACACATGTCGGAACAAATTGGCATCGAAACACAAGTACGCGCCACTCGTCTGACCTTGACGAGTTTATGTATTCTGCTTTTTCGGCCACATCCCCTATCCAAAAGTTTTCCACGAATGTCATTTTCAGTAAATGAGTCAAAAGTCATGAAGAATCACCAAAAAGGATATTTTGATCAGTACTTTATAGATTATTACTCAAGACAGCTTCTATAAACTATTAAAAAGCATTATTTCTACAAAAATATGCTGAAATGTAAAACTCACGGAATATTAAATAAGTCAAAATGGAAAAATATATTTCCTTATTCAGCAGAATTATAAAGTACTTCAGAAACCTCTGTCAAACGAGTATGTGGTAACTTGAGCTTCAACATACTAATGCTTGCAAGAGAGAATAAGGTTGCCCTTACGCACCTTTGGCATTTAATGGGCAAAAGAACGTACTGCGTCCCTCCGACAGGTCTACTTGAGTGGAGTGTGGGTTGCATTAAGCAACATAGTTGGTGCCTGTCAACAAAAAATGTCGAAATCATTTGTCAATTTTACCGATAAAATTAGTTTCTTGTGGGATACCGCTTTTGGTAACTGAAGGAGAGAAGCATTTGAAATCTATTGGAGTCAAACAACTTTAAGGCTAAACGCTTCAATACAGTATTGCCAGTGGAAATAATCTTTGTATTTTCTCTTATAAAGCTAAAAATAAACGTCAGTCAGTTGTTCAAGTGTTCCAAGATAAAACAAAATCGACGTAAATTATTTAAGTATTTAAGTATTTAAGTATATGGTAGCGACATTTGTGTCCCAACCAAGTTATGTAGCAACCATTTCTCTGCAATATCAAAGAACTGTTACGCCTTATTGGTAAATATCGATTTGTTTGCCGGAATTAATTGCAGGCTAAGATTCTAGAAAAAACTCAATCCAAAGTTTGCTTAGAGTCGATGGAAATCAGGTTCAAATCCATCCACACTCTAGGCTATTTTTCCTTCTATGTATTTTCCAGTACCTCAATTGTCGTAGTATGTCGTAATATGACTACCCTGATTCGACTACTCACATTTTTCAAATCCAGAGCTTACCACAGAAATGATGTTCGTATTTCTAATAGGTCAGCAGCAGACTATCGCACATATCAAAATGTCAAAATATGCCAACGTAGCTTTTTTACAGACGAGGTCAATACAGTGGACTGAATGGTCATTCCAAAATCTAGTCCTCCATCAAGTCGGCTTAGTTTCCAGGGGCGCTATAATTCAGTTTTAACTCGGTATAGGACTAGATTAACACCGATGACAATGGACATTGGAAGCGGACCTAAAGTAATCTCATTTAATTCTCTCGGTTTAATCAGTGAAGGGAAATTATAGTTTCTATAATAAAAATCGTACGTTGGGAATGTTATACCAGTTTGTGGAAAAAAACTGTAAAAACTGTCTTAATTTGATTTATCCAAAAATAATAGATTGAATGAATTTATATATTTTGAATAATTAGTTATGCAACTCAATTTTGAATCAATCGATAAACCAAATATCCAGACAAATCGCTCATAAAATGACATGTATGTACAAGGTAAGATTGAAGTAAATACCATGTAATGCGTGGTGACTTTGACCGGTTGACCGGATGACAATTTGCTCACAGTTTTTATGCGGTACCTGGTGATATGATTTCTTGACAATTGCTGCAATCTATGGTATCCCCTTTCCCAAAAATCGGTAATATTACACCACTTTCAAATCACCCAGTATCTCCAGTTTGTTTCATATTCCATAAAAAAGTTCTCCAAATATTTCCTTGGCCTGTTCTATTATTTTTAACGACATGTCATGTCCTGTGGCTTCTCCGTTTTTCAATATCCTTTTCTAGTTTTGTGGAATATTTTAAATTAAATGTAATTTTAAAAAAAATTATTTTTGTGACGTTAATGTGTTGTCGATCTTTAATTAGGTTTCTTGTATCATGTACCTGACGAGTGAGTAATTCTTTCCCAATTTCTTATTTTACATATTTCCAACTATTATTACTCACTTGCAGGTATCGCACTGAAGATGGCTTAATAGCCGAAAGCGCTTTGCAATTTTTAAAAATTGAAATTTTTACACAGAATACAACAATGTTTTCTTGATTTTCTAGTTTTGCTCTTGATATTTGCTCTTCTATTCCTTCTTGTAAAAGTGTCATTTCTCTTTTGTTTAGTGCTTTATTTTCTTTAGTGAATTACCCAAGTACCAATGTCCCTCATTCCATTATTTATTCTCTTTTTTGTTAGCTCACTCTTGTTATTACATTGATTCTCGAGCACATAGCTGCTTTTTACTCACTGGTACTTTTTTCAGGACCTTCTGAAAAAAGTATTTGGTTATTCTCATTGTTCTATCCTATTTTGAATCCGCCCTGAACCCCGTATTCACCATGCTGTTTGTTTTTACCTGTTACCTTCATGAATTTTTTGTTCCTTTTGGTATGACATTTTCCATTTTTTGTCACAACTCTTCTACGTTCATATATTCGACATTTTCCATTTGGCTTCCCAGTTTACTATGAACTTCCGCTTTATAATTTTTGCAATATGTATTTGGGTTGTTTGTAATTTTTCATTGGTTTTGAGTTTTTTCCTTCTATTTTCAGTAGAATTGATGTGTACTTCCTTTGATCTTTGTCATTCACTTCCTATCTTCAGTCCTCTCGCAACTGTTACATGCATAATATACTTTTGGCATTCTCTACTTCCATTGTTGCTCATTCCCAAAATAAAGATACGCGCTACCCCCTGGTATTATATCGACCCTCACACAATATAGCTGTTGCTAAGTAAAATATTTTAGGAAACTTTTATTCTGTAGACTCGTTCTAAATATACACTAAGCAGCTTTTATAGCATAGGAAGAGGCAGTAAATTTCAATAACCCACCTCTTAAATATCGTTATAGTCTTTCAACCTCATAAATATTAATAAGTTTGCAGTTTTCGCTCGCCCTTATGTTGATAATTATTGTTTCCAGAGAATTTGGCTAGAAATAAAGGACATATCCAACTATATACATCATTAAGGAGTTTGTAGAATGAACTGTATGAGATTTTGGAAATTAATGCAAATTATACACTCTCCCATCCATAAATATTAATTTCTATGCTTTCTGAGAAGACCGGCATAGCTTAAAATTCCACAATTTTGGGTCCTCTGGAACATTTCCATTTAACTATAATAATACTCCATTAATTCAAACCTACGTGCCTTGTTGTCAGATTTTTCGAATTTTAGTTTGCCGTTGGAGTTAAGAGTTAAGCAAAAATGGTCTACAAGTTATGTTGTCCCCTCCAATTGCAAACCAGAATGGTTGGGTTCAATCATTTTGTAGGTATATCAACCCTGTTAGACTTTGAAGTGTAATTCAATAGCCTTCGTGCCTATAGCCCAGGAAGTAGTTGCTGCTTCTGATTTGAACGGTCACTGCTTTTGGATAATATTTTCCGAAATTCATGGAACGTTAGCATAAATATTTTGCGATATTTTTTGTTTTATTTCAGTTTTTCCACTTATACGAAGCTTGATTAAATACTTCTGGTCTGGTCGATTGTCGACGGTCCAAACTAATGTTAACTTTTCTGGGCTTCTGGCTTTTTTGTAATAATAATAATAATACTGTACTTCAATTTCAGTGCATTTAGATATTCTCCAAAAATTTTGACCATTAATCTTGAGCAACTTCTCAGCACACTTGGGATCGCTACTCTCAGCCTCCAAACATTGCTGTCGACCGTTAAACAACCCTTACCGTTCTTAATGCTTAATATACTATTGTTTTTCGAAAGTGGAGAATCGCTCTAAGCAGATGCAACATGAATAAATAACAGTAATAAAATCAGAAGTAACAAAAACTACCCGACAATATATACAGATGCTTCTAAAACATCAACAGGAGTGGGAGCAGCAGTTGTCTATAACAAAGAAAAGCACGGACTGCGTCTACCAGCAATCTGTAGTTCCGTCACAGGAGAAAGTCTAGCTGCTCTCCACCCACTAGAGATATCCCTAACCATAAATGAGAATACGATGATGATCACCAACTCACTCGGTGTTATAGAAGATCTCCGATCCATTTATCCAAAGACGTAATGAAAATCAAAACATTACTTCCTCAACTCCAATCCAAAGGCAAAATTATAGAATTTCTCTGGGTGCCATCTCACACAGGTATTGAATAAAACGAGGAAGCTGACGCTCCAAAACTTTCCTCAGCAGCCCCACGGTAACATTGATAAATATAGTTCCTAGCCAAGGCAATAAGGACTTTTTAAAAAATACATCATCAATGAATGGCAGCTAAGATGAAATTTGAACCCCCGCAATAAACTCCACCAAATAATACCCGATGTTTCTAGAGCTCCTACCTTACCAATCAATAGATCCAATAAAGTGAAGACAATTGGGTTTAGAATTTGACACAACACACCGCTATCTAATATCTAAAGAAGCCATTCCTCTGTGTAATCAGTGTCAGTGTGTTAAGTCTATGAAGATTATTTCAGTGTGTTCATATCTTCATTGTATGCGTAATTTGTGTGGTGTTCCTGATAATATGAAGAGAGCTCTTGCGGACAAATTAGATAAAACCTTGATATTTCAATAAATATTCATGACCTGTGGACCTCAATGTTTATTTTTTATGCTTGTAATTAACTCCATATGTATTCAAACTGCCGATGACCCAAGTGGTTGACGTGTATGTGAAAATGAAAAAAATAAAAAAATAAATACTATGAAGCATATAATGTACATCGAAGGTCTGTCGGTATACTTATCATCCGGGGTAATAATATGATAGAACGTTCAATGAACAGTCGACTTTTATAGAGTGCGTTAATTAGTAAGCAGTTGATTCAATTGGAATATGAAAACATCTGTTGGTTTTCTGAATAGACATCTTATGCAAGGTTCCAATCTTCATGATCAACATCCTTTTGTAACTCATTTTGGAAACACTTCACCAAAACTTGATATTTCCTTACAGGAGGTTTAAGACCACTTACCTCCTACAATTTGAAAAAATTGAAATGTTTTATTCCAAATAATATCAGTATTATCAGTATTGGACGCCATATTAAATTTCCATTTAATTGGTTTTATTATTCCTTATCTCCATATCTAACATTAAAAAATCGTAGGCAGTTGTGGTTAATATTTCATCAACTCTAATATTTATTCTGTGATCAGCCAATAGCCTGGAAGGGTTAATATAATCATTAATAGAATAGATATCAATAGAAGCGTCGACTTTATACCAAGGTTATCAATTTATTCATAATAATAATTTCCATAGGAATCAATACAAGAAATTGATTGAACTAGCTCATTCTTGTGATAAATGTTCGAAATAATTTGATTAGAAATTATATCCCTATATTCAATTTGTCCAATGCTAGCTTAACTTCGATAACTTGTGCCTCAAGGCAACTGGAAGTCAAAATACTCTGTTCTCTCTTTCCCAGATGCGTCAGCCATGTACAGCAGTGATATGAGTAGGTTTTTTTTTCAATATTTTGATAATCAAAAAGCTCACTATCTTCAAGTACCTACCGGTATTCTTTAAATTTGTGCAGTTGTGGAAAGAGTATAGTGTGCAACATAAGGGAAGAGTACTTTTCTCACTTAGGTTGTGCGTAACTCGCCCTTCGGGCTTGTGCCACAAACTTTCACACTCGTGAGAAAAGTTGAACTTTCCTCACTTGATGCACAATATACTAATTATGTACTATCGTGCGGAAAATCTAATCTAATATAAAAGTTTTCCTACGATCACTACCCAAAGTGGGCTTTTGCACACTCAAATCTGAAATAACCGCAAAGTTGATGTTTTCCGCGAGCTGTCATAATTTGACATTATTAGCTCTCTTAACCAGATAGTAACTTTGGCGCACGCCTAGTATTTATTATATATAAAAGAGAGCTAGTAGTTATTTCAATATAAACTGTAGAAAAAATAAATATTTTGGACGATTTTCTAATATGTTTAATCATCCAACAGTATTTTCCGTAATAATTTATTGAAAAATGGGACAGTCTGAAGAATATCTGACAGCAATGTAATAAGTGTAGTCTACGTACATAGGTTACTCGGAACTGTAATATATTATAAAACTGCTAAGTACAAACTAATTTCATTTTGGTGTGATCCAAGGTACAATATTGTGTAATTCGAGTAGAAAGTCCTTTGGTAGTCTTGACAGATGACAGCTTACTGTCTCGACTGCCAAAGTACTACTTTCTGCTCTTGATTCACAATAGTATATTTCCTAACTAGTGCGGAAAGTTTCACTTTTCCGCACGCGATTACAGTTGGCCGAAGGACGCATAGCGGAGCTCGGCCAAGCAATCAATTGAGAAAATGACACTTTCCGCACGAGTCAGGAACGCTATTTTTTTACGAGCGTGCGGAACATGTAGATACTTGAGGTTTTTCCCAAGCTTTCGGAGTGTTTGGTTCCTGGCCCGAACACTCCTATCCCAGTTTCTTCTATTGCTTTTGAGCCGTCTGTGTACCATTGAATGGCATTCTTTCCAAGTCTGGTAATGGTATTTGGATCCCATTCCTTCTTGTTGCTTCATCATCATCAGGTTGTCTGATTTCTAAGGAGTGAGGAGGTTTTTTTATGATTCCCTCTCTACTTAGTCTGTATCTTGTTCTTTCTGCAACACTTTCCACCACCATATGTAAAGGGGTGAGGTTGAGAATCACTTCCATGGCTGTCGTTGGGCATGTTCTCATTGCTCCTGTAATGCATATACAGGCTAGTCTTTGAATTTTGGAGAGGTTTTCTCTCGTCGTCAATAGGCTAGTTCTACTACACCAGGCAATGGCTCCATAAGTGATGATTGGTCTCACTATGGCAGTGTACATCGAGCTTAGGATTTTTGGGTTACAGCCCCAGTCTGCTCCCGCCAGATTTCTGCACACCATTATAGCCATTTTTGCCTTGTATGTAATCTCCTTTCCGTGTTTGTTCCAAAGGAGTTTACTGTCTAAAGTTAAACCTAGATACTTGACTTCTTGTCTCCATTCAATCTCGTTCCCATCAAGTTTTATGGTTTTGAGGTTGAGTTTTCTTTTCTTAGTGAAGGCTATCAGGATGGTTTTAGTGGGGTTGATGCTAAGTCCCACTTGCCTACACCAGCTATTTCTATAGTTCAGACCCTTTTGTACAATATCGCAAAGGGTGTTTTCAAATTTTCCCCTGGCTGTTATGACAATATCGTCGGCATATCCTTGGCAGGATATACCGAGATCCGTCAAACCACACAGGAGTTCGTCAACCGTCAGACTCCACATTAATGGGGATGCTACTCCTCCCTGTGGGTATTCTCTGGTAGTGCAGATGGAGACAATGTCTTTGCTCGTCCTCGTCTCTGCTATTCTTGTGGTGAGCAGTTCCGACATCCATTTGGATGTTGTGCTATCTACACCTCTTCTGTTCAATGCTCTTCTGATTGCCTCATGTGGAGTATTGTCAAAAGGTCCTTCTAGGTCCAAAAATGCACATACTACAGTTTCTTGGTTGTCTAGAGCACCTCGGATATCCTCCGTCAGTTGTACCAGTGCAGTCTCCGTAGATCTGCCTGCCCGGTAATCATGCTGACATGGGTGGAGAGGTAGTCTCTCTAGGATTTACGTTCTAATATGGTTATCAATAGCCTTCTCCATCGTTTTGAGTACAAACGATGTTAGACTAATAATTGGTCTAAAGGATTTGGGGTTTGTTGTGTCACTTTCTCCAGTTTTTGGAATGAAGGTTACTATTGCCCTTCTCCAAAGCATAAAGAGAAACTACAATCTATTCCACTACTTATAATTAATATTGATGATAAATTCGCAATTTGATGTATTCTGTAAGTTGGTCGCTGATACTATGGTTAAAATAATACCCTTCTTGGTGTGCGTCA
>CAJUYG010000818.1:16692-28659 GCA_910591675.1 Galerucella calmariensis
AATTTTCGAACAAAGGATAATACACATTTATAAAGATAATCATGCATTGTTTGTATAATACTGGGCTGAAGATAATGTCGTTACATATAAAGGAACAAGGGTTCGTACCTATTAAGCTTCCCTTTTTGGATATGAAAAGACTTTTTTTTGTTGTTTTAGTGCTTTGCGTGGTAAGTTTGGTATTTTCCGGCTCACGTATTGAACAACTCATGAATTCCAGATTCTTCTATAAATTAATATTCGATTCAATATTTGTCTACCTCTAAGAATCATCAAGATGACGTAGGGAGCTTTGTAGGAGCAGCTATCAAATTAATCAAGATATTATAAGATAAAACATACAGTGTGTTCGAAAAAAGTGACTAGCTGTTGAAGTTGATGATACAGTGTGAAATAAGTGGCGTTTTCTGGTGAAAAATGTTCTCTAACGGCGTCCATTCTAAAAATCTTTAAGTTAAATGAAATAATGTCTATATAAATATATCAAAGCTACTATCACCATTTTGTATAATTGTTTAGAAAGTTGACACGTTCCATGTATTCGATTTTACGTATGAAAAGCGCTAGCTACTCAGCTCGTATCGAGCTGTTACTTTCAAATTCAACTTTTTGGATTTCAAAACTTCAGGAGATCTCCAAAATTGATACAATAACGACACATTTTTCAATGGAAAAAAGAATCACAATCGTAAAATTAGAGTGAATTGGCTAAAGAGCATGAAATTCGAGTGAATGTCCAATGTCCTTCGTTTTGGCAAATACAAGACTCAAAATGGAGAAGAAAGTTAAAATAGTATATCAATATTGTTGATAAAAACGTTCATTTACATTGGAAATGTTGGATACAACTGCAGCCTTAGACAAGTGAAACAACTAGATTTCAACCCAGAAGAAGTAAATTCTGATGGGACTACCAAAGTCGAAAGTAATCCAGGAAAATAACATGGTAATAGAATTTATCTGATACAATATCCAACAATTTCAGTGAGAAATATGACACATATTATATCGAATACATCTTTTGCAACTGAGAAGCAGCAGCTATATCTTTATCACTACAGATAAGACCAAAATTTCTTAACAGAAGATCTACTGGATAAAGTACATTTTTGTGAAATGTTTCAAGGAAGTACAGCCTACAATCTAAATTTTTTTCAATGTACTTTTTACCTTCACTCGAAAAGGATTGCTGGTGGTGATAAGCATGTTAAAAGGGTGTTACACTACCATCACTAACTAAAATTGAATAATTGGCAGTTATTTCAAGCAACAAATTAATTATCATACGTCACCTACCACTTGGAAGTTTGAATGAAAATTTATAGATTAAAGATCTCTCTTTTTTATGCGTGATGGAGCTCGCCTGTACTTTGATGAAAGTCGTAGTTTATTGAGTAACCATTATCTTAATCAATTGATTAGTAAATATGCAGAAGCTGGAATTCATTTGCCTAAGCGGTTATATAATCCTTTAGACTAGACAGTATGGTCTACAGTTGTAAATGCTCGTCAAGATTTCAGATACAAATTCAATGACACTTCAATGACCACCAAGCTTATTTTTGACCACTAGAATTACTTATTCGTAAAAACGGCTAGCATTCTCGAAGCTCACTATAGCTGGTTGAAAATGTTATGTGTGGATCAAATTCATTCCGATTTGTTACCAATAATTCTTTGTTACATTGATTTCTTTATCATAAACAAATATTGAGGCTAGGTACTGGCCAATCAATCAATCGACTGTAACTAGCGCACTTTATGAGAGTCGAAACAAATGTATTTTAGTGTCGTTATGATGTTACAAGTAATTTGGATATGATCGAGCGAATCGCATTCATCTTGAAATGTCTACTCATCCTATTAACGGATATTTGAATCACACTGAATGGAAAATTGAAAAGAGGTGGTGCGTGTGGTGCAATATTCTGCTGGTTTGTTATTCATACTTGAATTTAATGGAAAATGATGCTTCAATCTTTTGGATTTTCCATTAACAAAGTTGACGTTGAAATCACCGGCTAAAAATGAAGAACACACTATAAAATCAAATTATCGATAAATTAAAAAAAAAACACAAGGCTACTCATGCGTATATGGTAAAAAGCAGGTCAAATATTGCTTCACAGGATGATTCATTACTATTGGGACTTAGGCTCAAAGCCCATTACGAGTGTTTTGACCAGCATATATGGCGATATGATCAAATATGCCTTATTTATGTATCTTAGGGTGATATTCAGAGGGGCCTGGAAGATCTATTGTGCCTTAATATGTGTTAACAGAATATTGTCGTAAAAAATATTTTTTTTCCATTGGAGACCCATTTTACCTATTTAAAGCACGCCTCAGCGTGTTTAATTCGAACTTTATAAAACGCGCGTGTTATAAAGTTACCGTGGCAACATCAACAACTCGAGAAACGAAGTCTAAATCTATGGTCTAAATCATGTCTAAATGAGAATTTTTTTATTATTGATCTAACAGGAGTAGTTTGTAACGTCAAAACTTTTATTCGAACAATATTTAACAATGACAAATTTATAAATTAAAATGGAAAGTGCCGTTGGTATTGTTTGAAATATTAATATTTCGATTTTTCAAATCTTAAGAAAAGGTTTTCAAATTAATACTATTGAAATTCACAGAACTCAATAAGGTTGAACTTCCATCAAAATACAAATTAGTTTATGTTTTTTTTCATTTCCATGACAACGCAAAGTATACATCATATACATCACGAATTCAACCATTTGACATTTAGTTCTTATTTCCATCTATGATTTCCATTTCTTGTTGTTGTAGTAATTATGGACCAGTATTTATAATTCCAAAGTGCACCAATAAAAAAAATAGCGTAAAGTATTCGTGGATAACTGGTCTTTAGAACACTTGCTCTATTTCGAGCACTCCGACTTCGCCGTCGTGCTCGAAAAATCGCGCGTGTTTTAAAGACCTTAATATCCACTTATACTTTAATATACTATTTTTTTATTGGGGAACTATTTTACCTATTCAAAGCACGCCTCAGCATGTTTAAATCGAACTTTAAAAAACTCGCGTGTTTTAAAGTTACCGTGGCAACATCAACAACTCGAGAAACGAAGTCTAAATCTATGGTCTGAATCATGTCTAAATGACAATTTTTTCATTATTGATCTAACAGGAGTAGTTTGTTACGTCAAAACTTTTATTCGAACAATATTTAACAATGTCATATTCATAAACTAAAATGGAAAATGCCCTTGGTATTGTTTGAAATATTAATATTTAAATTTTTCGAATCTTAGGAAATGGTATTTAAATTAATACTATTGATATTCACAGAACTCAATAACGTTGAACTTCGATCATAATACGAATAAGTTTAGGTTTTTCTTATTTCCATGACAACGCAAGGTATACATCATATAGGTACATCACGAACTCAACCATTTGACCTTTAGTTCTTATTTCCATCTATGATTTACATTTCTTGTTGTTGTAGTAGTTATAGACCAGTATTTATAATTTCAAAGTGCACCAATGAAAAAAATAGCCCGAAGTATTCGTGGATAACTGGTCTTCAAAACACTCTATTTCGAGCACTCCGGCTTCGCCGTC
Organism: Galerucella calmariensis; assembly: GCA_910591675.1. NCBI lineage: Eukaryota > Metazoa > Arthropoda > Insecta > Coleoptera > Chrysomelidae > Galerucella > Galerucella calmariensis. The sequence goes on from CAJUYG010000818.1 coordinate 20,296, forward strand.
GTGCTCGAAAAATCGCGCGTGTTTTAAAGACCTCAATATCCACTTATACTTTTATATACTAATTTTTAACAATAGCTGTTATCAAAATATTTTGACGGAACATTACGTTGATAGGGGAAATAGGTGATGCCCAGCAAGCGACTACCCTGGCTTTTTCAAAATGCACTAATTTGAAGGTACAGATACGCCTAAGGCTATACAATTAGGAAGATGTTCAAATAGGCATCGGTCACGGTTGACCGCACTACAACTGAGGCTCAATAAACTTTAAATGGTGCAGTGTTCGATCATTTTTCAATAAAAAATAGGTATATTAGTGTGAGCACACCTCAGAACCAAACTAGAGAAGTAATTGCTGATGTATATTGGTATATGGTGATATTCATGACTACCTATATAATTATTAATACTTGTGATAATCAATCTAGTCTTTGGTAACCCGGCCTGAGCATAACCAAGGTGATAATTAAAAAACATTTTTGATGTAACCATATACAAATAATTTGGTCTGTTGGCCATAAAGTATAATTGCATGTGAAGTGAGTTTCATACCCTCGTTCACTTAGTCATTAGGGTATGTTTTGCGGAGATTTTTGATAATTCCATATTGCTTTGAACAAATACCATAATTTGAAAAATGCCTGACTTCAATGCAAAGCATAAATCAGTTCCTATATAATCATCAAATGTTTTAAATAGTCTTATAAAATACGCTATTACTACGTTCATGTCAGATATTGGCCATGTTTTCTCACCCCTCACCGATGCGGCGTAAATAGAGATAGTCTTGTCAAACTATAATGAATAATGTTACGGGACAAAGGATTATTCGGATCTCCTTTTCGAACATCCAAAAATGAGCTCTGTGCATACCGTCTGTTTTAAGCATAACTAGAACAATTAAGGTCTCAGGAATCCTTTTACTCTTTTTACACATCTCCCTGAAGGGTACCTAAAAATAAGAAATCCATCCATTTATATCTATTTTTATTTATTTTAATCAAATATGATGATCACCAGATCAGGATATTAATTTGATAAGTTGAAAAGCCTAAAGGCTATTTTGTTTACATAGTGTACCAAATTGGGCTGATGACAATCTTGTCACATCTGTCAATCCTGGAAATCAATCATCTGAATGTGATTATAAATCATAAGTTAACCCTTCCACTCATAGATCTACTGAGAAGAGATCATTGACCTGTGTTATTAATTAATAGTTTTCTCCGTACAAGTTCTGTCATCAGAGGTTATCCTTGTTTAAGTGCTTTGCTAATAAATAGTTAAATAAAAGAACAAACCTTTTTTTGGAAGACCATCATCGATACGTAGACAGGATTTTAGTTTTTTTTGGTCCTTGTGAGATTGTTGAAAGACCACATGGAATAGCCGTTTGGCTGATTTTGAAAAAAAATACTTATTAAGTGAGCATAAATTTTATTAGAGTGATCCTGCTGGAACTCTACCACTCTGTCCTAGTGGTTACTAAATTTTCGGCTCTTCTTAAGATCCTGTCTTCATATTTGTAGACAAAACCACTTTGAGGCCACCTGACATCTACGGTGAGTTTAGTTATCAGTACTAGGATACTCAATCCTCTTAACATTTATTAAGCAAAGTACTTACCCAAATTTCCTTTCAGGTCTCTTACTCGTATACTTAGTTTTTATCTTTTCTGTTCTTCATCTGTGCTGTTACCAAACCACCTTTATCCATCTCTACATTGGTGGACTACTGTGAATGATCAACCATACCCTCACCTTTACCTACATCTGTATGAGCCCTTAAGATCAAGTTGTAGAATAAGGTATCCACCCAACTGAGGTAATATCTACATCGATCCTCTAGTAGGTACACTTACTACTTGATTCACAACAGGTAACCTGCATACTTTACTTTCTTAAGGAATCCGCTAGTTTGAGTAGACAGTGTTGGAGGATATAATCAGACTTACTGAGGAAGTTCAATATTTCCTTTTTTTGTTCCTACAATTTTGATGGTAGATTAAGTATTAAGAATAGTCTAGTCACTAGAGTTTGTAAACCAACGTATGCATACCAAGGTATTGATTTAGTAATAGTTTGTATCCACCCACCCCTAATAAGGTTCGAGTGGATAATTTATAATTTTCAACCTTTATGATAGAGTCAGCCATAACCTACTAGAGTAACTAGTGAAACACGAGGTCAACTTCAGACTTCACTACAGTTACATAGGAATTGGACCACAATAGATCTGCAAAGGTCGCAGTGGGATAGGACAAAGAGCCACTCCAATTTTAATCTAATCTACATATGAACTACCTTCAGGGAGTTTTTAGCGTTGTTACTCTAGACAGTTTAATTTTTGTTATAATCATCCAGCCACACCCAAATAATTTATGATATTAAACCAACCTTTTATCATAGTGTTGTTTTTTTATTATTTGAACCCAGAGTAAAGTCTACCTCTATCAGTCAGGTAACAATAATGAAGAAACTTAGAATTGAAACGCTGTCAAATATTCCAGTATACGTATACAACCGTTGAAATATGAAAAATACAAAATCGAACCACCTTGTATAAAATGTATTCCAAACTTATGCAGCTCTAACTGAAACAACAAACTGTTTAAATATGCCGTCCTCAAAAATGGCTGCCTGCTCTTATTTACTCAAATAAGTCCCATGCATCTGAAGCATGAATTAAAATGAAACAATTACTTGTGTAAAATGAGTCCTCAAGCACAGGCGCAGGCTTATGGAACGTGAAAGAGTAGAACGAAATTAATAAAGGAATGACTGACATGGGCAGAAGCAGAAAAAGGAGTTTTGTTTTATGGAGCGTCACATCTAGAACATTATTTAGTCTAGCAGGCCATGAAACGATTCAGAACGACCCTAAAGCGGTGTTATCCGAGTCGCAAATGGCCGCGCTAACCTCTTGCACAAATTCTGAGGATTGCCGTTCACTGGCTGAATAGTTACTTGGGACAAGTTTTATCGTTTTGAGTGAATAAAACAAGAAACGGCTTTTTTCCGGGAGAATCGCCGAGTTCTGAGTGACTTCTGGACCAATAAATTTTGAGAATGTTCCACGTAATTTTGTCGTGCTGTTAATAATTTAAGCTTCTACTAGCTCTTTATATACCTATCCTGTCTAATCTCAACATGAAATTATTTTTATACGCCCATGTCTGTAAACGTCAAAAATCGCACTGCCAACATTCCTTGTAACTGACATTTAACAATAAAATGCACGTAATGAGATCTCATAACATACACGTGGGTTTTGGGAAGAAAACTCAAACTTCTTGGTTTTATTGAATAATAACAATCAAATTTTTATTCACATACTACCTACTTTATTCGGATTATTTACATAATTTTAATCAACAGTGAAAACACAAGAGCTTTTTTTATCGGATAAATTTCTCTTTGCAACGAAACAGTTTTGCCAATCACTAATTTTATCTAATGTCAGTTTTTCGAGCAAATTTAGTGATTGGTAAAACTCTGAGTTGAGAAGAAATTTATCTGATAAAAGAAAAGCTCGAGTGTTTTTTGGCAAGATAAATTAACGACAGAATATATGGATGAATTACTGTGAAATTATAAGTAACCAAACTTGCGACTCCTTGTCATTATGTAAAAGTGACGTCCGCTTACTAGATATTGAGGAAGAGGAGTTTTTATCGCGATGGAAAAGGATGCAACTTTTTTATCGATGTCAAAGTGACAATAACATTTCCAGGTATATGACATTTTAACATTGGAGTTAATTTATCAATGAAAAAACATAAAAGCTTCAAGCATTGGAGAAATACATTTTCTTGATATGGAAATAAACGTCATCCCATTGATGTGGTCAATTTTTGTAACAAAATATAGTATCTGAACATTTCCTCCACTTTACCTACGAATATGTCTGCTAGAAGTAAAAAAGATGAAATTATAAGCTCTCAGAAGAAAATAGATGGGCATAAAAAAAGAAGTACATCACCAACAAAGTGAAATGCCCTCAATTTTCAATAATATGTTTCAGAAGTTTTTGCAAAAATTCCCAATTTTTACACAGGGGTGCGTGCATAAGCGAATGTACGAAGTAACACTTTACTTTGTAATGAAATTGGTTGACATTTGAAATGGAGCACATTGTAACCCGTGATTTATGAACGCATTAGGGTAACATGACTGTCAAATTCAAATTAATTTATCACACATCTTGTCGAGTCATGAAATTTGTAGGTTTTGTTGTTGTTGTTGTTGTTGTTGTTGTTGTTGTTCGTTTCCACAACTTTGTTCATGTTATTTCATTTTCCTTTTTGCTTTTATATCGACTATGATGAACCAAAACCAAAGTGAATTTGAAACATTGGCAGCTAGCTGCATAAGGTGCAAAATATTATTTATTTAATGATATTGACGACGAGAGCGATAGTGACGACGGAGAAGAAATTTTAATAGTTTCTGTTGGGAAAAATATATTACCCGCTTTATACCGCGGTCTAGAAATGTGTACATTGGATATGTCAAACTATATTTATGAACGCTGGGAAAGTAGTCACAGAGTAACAAAAATTTCATTTATGAACGATGGTTGTCAAAAAGTGTGGGAAATGTGTACTCTGTTAAGTCCTGAGGACCCCTGACGTGTTTTAAAACCTACTTCTATGTTAACAATGTTGGTAAATTGAAAGAAAAACCGATCGTGGGAAACTTCATTGGAAAATTAATGAAAATAGATGCATTTCTATTTAAGCATAAAATAATTATCAAACACACAGTTATTAAAATCCATACAAGAAATACTAATGTCGTTATGGGTGTAACGATTAATGTTGAAGTTTGTTTTTCTTCCAATCGAATCGATTGAATAATGATCGATACTTTTTGTCCACCTGCAAATATGGTTCAATTGATGTTGAGTTATTGCTCTAACCTGTTATTTTTAATAGAGTTTGTGCTTTAATCCCGCTTTCACTCAATTCGCTAACTGCTGCCGCACTATTCAAGTAATTTGTAATTTTGACGCTCTTGACATAAGCTGAGTTCGTTATTTGCATCGCAGAGGAGACGGATTTTTGGTCACGTGATCACAGATTAATTTGAGCAAATTGCTATTAGCGAACAGCCCGACCAAGCGAACTTCTAACCTCATTTTTGCCTGTGTCTTTCATTTTAGAGACTACGATTTTTTTGTTTGATTTTTTCGGTTTAAATTTTATTTTTCATTATTTACGACTAAATCTAGCCCTGAGGCAATTTTGGTAGCTATTCATGGTCCACAAACAGTACGAGATTTATGTAATGACAGAAGTGACTACAACATAACCTCATAACATGACAGATAAACAGATTAATCTTTCTCGTCGGTCAAAATATTCTGAGCAAACAGATTTACATCCGACTGATCTGAGCGGAATTACCGAACAGTTCAGATTTACCTCCCCTACCTCTAGATGTAATAAACGAACGATTCAGACTGAAAAGATTAATCGGACGCAAATAACGAACGCAGCTATTTATACGCCTTGCGCTGAGCATTTAGTTGTTGAGAAAACTGTCAAACTATTCATTCCAGCTACTGACACCAACTGACACCGCGATAATTGATTAATATCGTTCTCAACTATGTGCACTGGTGCGCACCCAGCTCGACTTTTCACTGTGCAGTGCAGCTTTTCCTTTTCATAACTCACTCGAATGTCATGCATGAGAATCCGTGAGTTCGGCAATGTGCATGGCCCCAGTTGAGTGCAATTATTTTTGTTCGGCGGGTTGTCACCGCTCGGGGAGAGTTCTTATTTTCTGGAACTGCAATTTTTAATAGTGCATTCGAAAATAACCTAATTTTTCCAATGATTAATAACGTACGCAGTCAAACGTGAAACGTCAAGCACATTGAAGAAAAAAAAAGAGCGGCCACCATGCTATTTCGCATTTTCTCCGTTAATAACTGAACTCACACGGTTCTAGTTTTTTTTGTGAACGCACCAGCGTCTTAAAGTTACGAGATTCCACCGGGCTAGTGTACGATAGTCGATTATGCATTATAAAATAAATAAGTGGAAAAACCACCAGTGCATTTATCGCTGTGGAAGTTATAGGTAACTTTTGCCGATGTCAAAGTAACAATCGCACTGTGGCATTATTGAAAAAATAGGCAGTCCTGTTGTTAATAAACAAGTTTGGAATATGAGAGCTCTCGTCCCGTTGCGTTGTTGACAATCTATGACATTTGTCAACTTACAACTTCAACTTGAATAATTCCAGTTGCACCAATTAGGGTGGGTATTATATAACTATATAGACATTATAACTACTGGAAGTAACTTGTAAAATGTCGACACATGATACAGTTGGAAATGGAGTAGTTAATATTGTCGGGGGGAAAGGTATCGATTTAAGTTAACTTTATGGAAAGCCTGGTTTTTCCTTATTACAAAAGTTTATGGCAAAAAAAGTTCGACAATGATAACGAATACTCCAAACCTTCAGACAAGACAAAGCTACGCCATTAAAATTAAATTGAAACTTCATTTTGGAAATTCTAGTGTATATTTCTGTATATTTTCCAGAATACTCCAAACTAACAGACAAGACAAAGCTACGGCATTAAAATTAAATTGAAACTTTATTTTGAAAATTCTAGTGTATATTTCTCTGCCTTCCTTTTTTTCATTTTGAAAATGAAACTTCCATAAAACCTAAAGTCAACTCCAACTCCAAAGATAACTCCAAAACAATAACAATTTGGAAATCTGGTCACTTTAAAATTCTCTATTTAATGGAAAGCAGTATTCAAAATTTTCTTTCTTGATTTTTTAGAGTTTTTATTATATGTATATGTAACCTTAACATTATTCAAGAATTTGATGAAATGTACCTATATTATTTGTTATTTTCACTGAGGTTTGCACCAAAAAGCAGATTTACGCTGTCAAAACTTCACAAGCCTACAAATATTTGGAATTTGGAATTTGGCTTTGTTCTGGAAGTGAGATCAATTTTTGTCAATGAAGTTTTCGTTCTAGTAGGCAAGGTAATACTTGAGTCTTATATTTTGGATGTTATATCAGCGATATCTTATGTAAGGAGAAGAGTGCCTGAGAAACCCTACATGTACAGAAAGGTTCCATAAATGAATAAGAATAGCTAGCTTAAAAGATAGTTTGAAATTTTATCGCAAGCTTACTTTCGTCGCAAGCAGAAGTTTGACGAGCTAGAAAATCTCTTATGTGTAATGATGTTTTGTGATCAATGATTCCATTTTGAAACCGTTTCCTACGAATCAAGGTAATGCAGTGTGTTTCAAAAATCCAAATTTTATTGGAAAGTGATGGAAATGTATGGAAATTAATTCCAAATTTGTGTAATATACCTGAAAGACGTCAATACATATTAGAATAATCGCTCTTCACCCATGTGATGGTACCGTTAAAATTGTTTCATTTTTTGCTCCAATTCGATTGTATGAGTTTTCAGATCACTTAGTTCGTGGAATGTTTTTTTACATTGAAGCTCATTTAAATGAAAGGAGATATACTTAAGAAACTAAACTAACCAAGAATGCATGTTTTCATGCAGGCACAACTTTACCAGTAGTTTGTCCAAAATTCACATAATATGCAACTCAGAAGTTACATGAAAGTAATATTTCACTTATCTCTTGAATAGTTTCAATGCTGGTGACTAGATATAAGGAGCACAAACTCTGTATAATATAAAAAGTGTCCGTCGGAAGATTGAGAATTGGTGACGCTAGTATAGCTTAATTGGTAGGCGCCATTTGCACTACCTTCACTTCAAACTTCAGTGACACTTGAATCGCTGAAGGGAACTTTTTGCATTATAAGGTGTCACTCATCTGCCAGTAAGTTTCCCTTATTTCAAGCGGCAGTTAGACCAGCCCTAATGAAGAAATAATAAGAGATGTTTGGAAACATTTGGGAGAAGCTGGAACAAAGTTTTTGCGTAGTCTTCAGCGCAAATAACTGCTTGGCTTTTCTATAATGGATTTTTTATCATTGGTACCTACTATTATCACAGGATCTATCATCACTTATTATGAGTGAGTTGGAAAAGTAGATTTTCCACTTTAAACGTTCGAGATTAGGTTTTGGAAAAATAATGGAACCATTTTTTCTCATATTATCGTTTTTTTTGCAGACTAAAGAATAAAAATTTGTCAATAGTTTGCAACCCAAGCCAAAACAATAGGTATGTACTAGATATATTGATGTTATTTAGGATGTAGTTGTACATACTACTCTTCAGTATTTTGAACATTCTATTAGCGTGCTTGCTGTGTGTGCTACAAGATGCCTCCAGGTAGATTGGTGTATGAGTGTGAATCACAAAATTGTTCAAATGGGTACGTCAA
>CAJUYG010000818.1:28759-45020 GCA_910591675.1 Galerucella calmariensis
AGTATTTCAAAACAATATATTTATAACGGTACGTTGTATTGATACTTTTTACAGTGTCGTCCATCTCTATATATGTCAAATTATTTGAAGTAGCTGCCACAACATTTTTAGGTTAGCAATATGCCAAATCGCTACTGACTTTTATTTATTAATAAATAAATTAAGTGTCGTGGACAAAGTATAGTATTCTACTCGCAATTTATGGCCATAATTCACTTGGGTGACTTGCGCCTCTCGTGGATTATGGCTATCATAAATTGCTCGTTTAATAATATACTATTTTTTAATCTTCTACCGTAATTCCCTTTAATATTATTATACACCTGATACACAATTTGCAGCTGGATGATTCAGCTCAATAATGTTATTCCTCAGTCTTTCAGGACTTGACTTGGATAAAAAATTTATATTGAAGTACAAAATCATTCAATTGCAAATAGTGTACAATATTACGCGTATCCTGAAAGCTGAAGAATTCAAAAAGCGCGCGTCTCAAGTGATAGGTTATACCCGTAGTCAAGGTAGGTGCTAGTGGTAACTTTATGCCACACAACACTACAGGTTCAACAATTTTCTCATTTACTCAGTTACTCCTCTATGCCGGCCCTCAAATGTATTTGAGTTACACTTTACCTAACATTTCCGGATAACGTGAAGAAAAAGCTGGAATAAAAAAAGGAGTTGGGAAGCAATATCTGTGTAGGTGTGCCAGAATGGAATAATCAAGATTTATAAGCTCCTAAAAATAATTGACTACCTCGTCAAATTCGTACACGTCCTGGCAATTTTCATGGTTTTGACGATCTGTAGTTTTATAAAAGATTCCTTCCAACAAATTCTACTGTTTCTTAAATTTTAAATATTCATTGAAGACCAATTTGAATATCCATATGGTTGGTGAGTTGATAGATTTGATTATAGTTAAGTATTATTTGCCATGTCTATTGTATATTCTTTTAAAATTAAGTTTGTTTGTTTTTAGGACCATTTATAATCGTATTGTGATAATAATGAAATAAAAGGCGAAAAACTTATAATTTTTCAAACTTGCGTCAAGCGACGGAGCAACAGTAATAAAAATGACCGAAATCATTATAACAATGAAAAAATAACTATAAACCTCCAACGATGCCACATCTTCTATAGGTGAATATCTTTATAGCTGAGTACACATGACTAGAAGTTGAGAAAACATTTTTGTATTCTGTGTGAAATTTTTATTTTAAAATTGCAAAGCGCTTTAGGCGGTCAAGCCATCATCAGTGCCATACCTGCAAGTAAGCAATAATCGTTGGAAAATTAAAAAAAAAATATTAGGAAAGAATTACTTACTCGTCAGATATGAAACAAGAAACTTAGTCAAATGTCTACAACACATTAACGTCACTACATTAAATTTAAATTTTTTTTTAAATATCAATTATCCCCTGTTTGGGGTTAAAATGTATTCATATTATGAACATTTTTAATTTTATAAATTCTTCAGCCACTACACGAACACGTGTTAGTAGACCGGAAGACGAAGTGACACTACTTCAATTTAAAACTAAAGTGACAAATGACAATTCAAGTGGACACAGAACTCAAGCTATACAACATGAGCATAAAAGTAAAATTATTGTAAAAAACTTTCTTTGATCTGGTAATGTCACAAAACCAAATATGTGAATTTTCTAAATAAACTAAATAAATTTGATATATTGAGGTCTAATGAGAACCAATCAAATCAAATCGAACAGCGTAGAAGGCGGTGAATTCAAGAAATGTCTAGAGATTCGAGGGACTATATATACGCGGATTTTCGAGTGAGTCAGTAAGTTGTTCAGTATACAGTGAATCGGTAAACAGTTTCAGTATACAGTGAGTGAACAGAGAGTGAATATAAATAGTGTTGAAGATAAATTAGGACAATAATTATACCAAGTGTAGATAAATTAGTAGACATTAAGTAGTGTGTATATAAATTAAGTTTATTATAGTGTGTAAGTGTTTCTTTAATAAATCAATAGTAATTAGCCATAGTGAGTGTATAATTTTATCCCACGGTAAAAACAGTTTGAATAAATAGGAAAAACATTACATTGGTGTCAGGTGAGGGGTAATATAAATAAATAATTACTCAAAAATGGCTAAGAGACTATAAGTGACGGAACTAAAAGCAGAATTAAAAAATCGCGAGTTGGAAACGTCCGGAAAGAAGAGTGAATTAATTGAAAGACTGAAAATAGCACTGGAAAGTGAAGACTTGGATCCAGAAACATTCTTATTCAATGACGAGTTCTCTATCATGATCTCGTCAATTTCTGCTAATATGGATGAGAAGATTTATACCATGAAGAATGATATTTCTACTATGAAGAACGATATTTCTGCTAATATTTCCTCCATGGACGAGAAGATTTCCACGATGAAGAATGACATTTTTGATATGAAGGACGATATTTCGGCCGATATTTTGTCAATGAAAAAAAGACATTGCCGCTGAAGTCGAAAATAAAATTTCCCCTCTGAAATCAAATATTGAAAAAATGGAGAGTGAGATCACAAAAATGGATAAGAAAATCCAGGAATTAGAGAGAAAAATGGCAAATTCATGAACACAAGAAGAAAAGAAAATCGAACAAATAAAACTCTGGAAGCCAGAAACACTCCCCAAGATAGAGAATATTGGCAGTTTTGCTCGAGTTAAGGCCCCAAAGTTCGACGAAAAGATGTCGTGGACCAACTATGTTAAACAATTTGAAGTAGCCGCTAGAGCGAATAATTGGTCAGACAGGGAGAAGGCAGTGAACTTGACCATCTCGCTTCGCGGAGATGCCTTGGATGTGCTTCAGACGTACTTCTTGAAGAAACGGATGACTTCGAGCAACTGAAGAAGAGGTTGGACATGCGATATGGTCACGAACATCCAGAACACTTGTATCAATCTCAGATGAAGAATCGAAGGCAGAGACGTGATGAAACCCTTCAAGAGTATGACGTGGATATTGCCCGACTAGTCCGATTTGCTTATCCATAAGCACCAGAAAACATGATGGAATGTCTAGGAATCCAGGCCTTTATTGATGGCTTACGTGACCCTGATATGCAGAGGACACTTCGTTTAGCCCATCCCAAAATATTGGTCGATTGACTGCTGCTCTTGAATATGAAGCAGCCACGAAGGCGTCAGAGTATAACAAAATTGGGACCATTCAAGAAGATGGTGACGAAGATAAATTTGACCAGTTAGTCAACCTGATAAAAAGCATGGTAGAACGAAAGCCGAGGAAGATTAGATGCTGGAATTGTGGCGAGCTTGGGCATGTACGCAGTTCGTGTAGGCGTCCTAGAACTCCTACGAACTCCTACGAGCTGGTGTGAGTCGCCGAAAAGCCGACTCCCTGTCTAGACAACCATTCAAACCAGACTATTCCCACTGCAACAAGGTGGAATCTGAGGAAGCTGTAGTTTCAAGAACTACAGTAAGCAATGAAGAATGGTCATCCACCAGGATTAAAGAAGATCAAGAGAATGATCCACACCTAAAGATGGTGCGGCAATGGAAGCAAGAAAATCGGCGACCTACCTGGCAAGAAATGTCGAGATTTTCACCAACACTGAAAGCATATTGGGCTTAGTGGGACTCCCTTGTCCTGTAAGAAGGCCTGTTGAAACAAATCTTTGGAAACGATGATGGTTCCGAAAATAGACGACGAAAATGGTGGTGAATACATTCTGGTTGTGATGAATTATTTCACCAAATGGGTAGAAGTTTACGCGATTCCGAACCAATAGGCCACAACGGTCGCGGATGTATTGGTAAAATAATTCATTAGCCGATATGGAGTGCCCTTGGAAGTTCACAGCGATCAGGGAAGGAATTTCGAAAGCCATGTATTCCGGGAAATTTGTGAGAAGCTGGAAAAGAAGAAGACCAGGACAACGGCGTTACATTCACAGTCAGACGGAATGGTCGAGAGAATGAACAGGACCATGGGAGAATACCTGTCCAAAGTAGTTTCCAACCACCAGAAAAATTGGGACCAGTACCTTTCCCGATTTGCATTGGCGTATCAATCTGCCATCAATGGGCCCACAGGTGAAACACCTGCGAAAATCCTATTTGGACGCGAAATGAGACTTCCTTGTGACCTGGAATTTGGTTGTCGTCCTAGAGAAGATCTAGCGGGAGAAGACTACGTGATCCAGTTGAGAAAAAGAATGGACGATGTACATGAATTGGTTCGAACGAATCTCCAAGTTGCCAGCGACAGCATGGAAAAACGGTACGACACGCAGGCTACGGCAGGCAGTTTCAAAGAGGGGGACAAAGTATAGTTACACAACCCGACGAGGAGAAAAGGCTTTTCTCCAAAACTACAAAAATCTTGGGAGGGTTCATACTCAATCAAGAAGAAGATCGACGACGTCATCTATCGCATAAGTAAGATTCTCAATGGAAAACCGAAAGTAGTCCACCAAAATCGACTAGCCCCATTCGAAGGAGACCATGACAAAGAAGAAGGAGTAAACCATATCCGAGAAGAACCTGACCCTGCCTTCGAAGAATTTATGGGCGCATATGAAGGTACCGGTGAGGCTAGATTTGAAGTTACTACAGAGCAAAGACAAGATTTGTTTACGCTCCCGGAAGACTACTCACTGGCACACAACATCCCAGCCAATACCAAAAATGCACGAGGTTTAGCGTTCGTCTTTCGAAAGAAGTTTGGACAATCGGAAAAACTCCAAAACAGATTCCAGCCCCTGGCGAGACACTGAAACTCAAACACAATTCTGGAACAGCGTAGAAGGCGGTGAATTCAAGAAAGCTCTAGAGATTCGAGGGACTATATATACGCGGATTTTCGAGTGAGTCGGTAAATTGTTGAGTATACATTGAGTGAACAGAAATTTAATATAAATAGTGTTGAAGATAAATTAGGACAATCATTATACCGAATGTAGATAAATTAGTAGACATTAAGTAGTGTGTATATAAATCAAGTTCATTATACCCAAGTTACATGTTGGTAACCGTTTAATTACCAAAATGTTATGTTACTGGTTTATATCGGTTTCACGGAAAGCTTTTTTGTTTTATTAGACAACTCTGGAATACCAATTTGCTTATATTACTAGTTAGTTCTATTATATTGTGATAAAAGTGATCTTAGAACATAATTAGAAGACCTCTATATAACAGTTTCTTAACTGGTTTATACACCTTTCTATGATGACCATTAAACAATATAGAAGCACATTCTTCACACTTTTAAGTACATACTTTATAGTATACTTTGTAAACAATTATATAATCGATTTATATAATATTTTGGTGATTTAATCAAAATAGCGTTGATAAACTCCACGGGATCAGATGTCGTTTTTTGACAATTATTTAGAAAAGGACATGTGATACTTTTATAAAATATTGTAGCTCAATAGCGGTGCTATATAACAAGTTTAACCTAAGCTTAAAAAGTTCTGTAAGTGCTATTCAATTAGTACACTGCCATCATGAGTGAGATTCCAAAAAATGGAGAAATATTAAGAAAAGTGGTAACTTTAAACGCAAGATAAAAGGTAAAATTGCTGATATGAGGGAAAAAATTCAAATGATGTCTAACTTTGAGCTAAACTATCAGTTCAGAACGAAATTGAGATCGTGGGCAGTAAGTACGGCATAAGTAGGAGCATACTGCTCTGAAAGAAATCTTAAATATTGTTAACAACCGATTGTCAAGTGCAGCGTTACCGAAGGATCCAAGAACTTTTTCACAAACACCACCTAGCATAAGTGTAAAAAAAATTGATTTGGGGGAATATTGGCATAACGGGATTGAAAATTCAATAAAAGCGGTTTTAGTCAAAGATATACCACCTACAATTTCAAAAATTGTAGTTTCAACCACTATAATGAAACGTTTATTTCCCCTTTTAGCGAAATAAGAGAGTAGACTTGATCAGGACTAACTCCAATTCCCACTGCTTTTGACGGAGGAGAAACCAAGTGGCGGCTCATGCCGGTTAGAAAAAACAGTGTTGACAAACGTTAAGTTAATTCCCAGATAGATACATATAATAACTTTGAAAATAATAAATAAAATGTCACCAGAGGAAGAGATAAAATATAGACTACAGAAAATTTTAATAAGGGACCCACAGTTATTAACGAAAAGTATTTTGCTATTATAGACATTGTAATAATACAAAATGTATAACTATGTCAGACTTGATAATAACCGGCAAGTAAATCGGCAACACCGATTATTTGTAAAGAGGCGTTAACTTAAAATAGATACATTTATCAAACTATCCATATTGAGGAGTTAATGAAGTAATATAAGCTCTTAAATTCCTTTCATAAAACTATTGAACTAGCGGTTTGCATTTTCTTATACCCATCACCGCCATATTGCAATCTAACTGCGAGAATTCAATTTTGATTGAAAATGAATAATTCTGAACAATTTTATAACAATTATGTACCAAAATAAGCTGCTCTACTCACAGAAATTAGTTTTGTCTGGAAAACTGTAATTATCGCTTTTAAAAAAACATTGTCAAATAAATTAATGCTTCAGAAAAATTTTTAATTCTTAATAAAAAACGGGCGCGTTGTGTTTTTTCGAGGTACCGTAATCTATTTTCACAGTAAAATTGGCTTCGCATGCCAGTTTTCAGGTACTCCTGTGTCCCTTTTCACTATATCGCCGAAGTTAAGATAATGTAGTAGTGTGCGATTTACGCCATACCTACTTGAATTGGCGGAGCAGATTGACGTGGCATTCGTTTTAAACACATAATCATTGATGTTTCTATTATTTAGCAATATTAAAGTTATTTGAGTATTATGGTTTCTTCTGAAAATTTTGTTTTAGATGATGTAGGTGTTAATGTCATATAAATGGTATGTTAACTTTTGAATTACCTTGATGTGGTCCTTAAACAGTAACTTTATAAGAGTGTCCATAATTACTGCGGTTTGGAGGTTAGGATATATAAACGTCGTATAAAGGGTATTTCAAACCTTTATAAGAATATCATAGAAGTACTATAGAACAGTTATAATGCAGTTGCTCGTAATACCCTTATGAAATGGTTGCCTAACGTGGGCCCATTTAGAGTTATAACAGCTGAATAAGCTCTGTATATATGCTTATTTCAGATTTTAAGGCACCATTTACCTTCCAAACATGATTTTATAAAGGTGTTTATAACTTTTATATATCAATTTTTGTTACTTGGGTGGTGTGTGAGTTTTTCTTTGATAAATCAATAGTATCCATAGTGAGTGTATAATTTTATCCCACGATAAAAACAGTTTAAATAAATAAGAAAAACATTACAATAATTTTGTGGAATAGTACTGAACCTTGAAGAATACGTCTTTTTTTATATTCAGCCAGCCAAGGCAAGATGCCTGGAGGTTAGATTTCGACGTCTGATGTCCTAAATAAAACGTACACAGATATTTTGAATTCGATGTAATCGATTTTGATCTAGTTGTGTGAGTGCCGGTCCATATATTACATCACAATAGTTAAACTGCGAGAGTACCAGGCTATCACAGAGCATAATAAATAATTGTCTGTGTGAAAAAAAGAGTTTTAAATTGCAAAATGCTTTCTGAATTATTGATGAAATATAGGAGGAAAATGTTAAGGAGTCATCCAAAACGAGTCCAAGATTTCTTTCACAGTTGGATAAAATTAAACTTTCGTTATGAATTTTCAAGTGTATTTCACTTTTGATTCCATTTTTCTCATTTCTACGACCAAATAACATAACTTTCGATTTTGAAGAATTTATACTTAAGCAGAATTTATTTGAAATCTTTATTATAGTTTCAAGTTCTTTGTTAATTTTTAAGCAAGCGATGAACTTAAAAATAAGATCTTTATACCGAAAAAATAAGTATTTCAGTATAGTTGTACATTTATTGTTACGAGAAAAAAAACTTATTTGCTACAAATCACATATTTCTTCACCCGTAAGAAATCACATTAGCCTACAAATTATGTGGCAATTGGAACAAATAATTCTCACCTCACCCTTCCCTATTATTCAGTAACGGTAACCACCAGTATAGGTTTGGCGTCAGTCTGCATGTGAAATTAGATCAGTTTTTGCAATTTTACTAATTATTTTGTTTTTGTGAAATATGTGGTTGAAGTGCTCTGGACAAAAATCTTGTGGATACCATTGTTGGTTATGTTTTAGATCATGTAGGTATGTTTAATTTTAACAATGTATATGGTTTCCATTTTATAAATGTATGGTATCCATTTTGAAAATGTATAGATTTCTTTTCAATAGATCAAAATATTCAGCAGCAAGTTTTTTATTCCTATCCTGCTTTCCTACTGAACAGTTTTATGCATAAATAGAGACCATTAATTTATATTAGATTTAAACATGTTTGTCATAAAAATACTGTAATTTTAATCCGTATCCAGACTAACCATCGAACAATTCGATCGACTAGTCCACACATACAAAACGAAAGTCAACTTTGTTGTTCGACATAGTCTGGAAACGGCTTAGACAAATATTTGTGAAAAATATATTTTCCTGAGTAACTTAATTATTTAGAGAACCGTGTGGCAGTAACCCATACTGCTGCTGAATACACCGTGAACTTTTAATATATTTCTAAATATTTAGAAACATTTCAAAAGCTCAGTGTATTGAATAGTGCATGTAGGTAACTTCCATAAACAAAAAACAATTCTATAAATAATTCTGAGTTTTAGGGAAATATATTTTTTCACTATAAGGCAATATAATGTTTATGAAAATTATGGTTCGGTTATGATAAATATGTTGAATTTTAGTAAAAATTAATAGTTATCTCGAATAAGGAACATTTGTTTCCAACAAAAAAATATAGTTTGCTGGAAAGATACACTTTTTACGAACAAAAAACATATCGTTAACCCAGACAATATACTTTTTTGTGGTAAAGAAATATATTTTACCGATACAATACATTTTTTTATGATAAAGAAATGTCATTCTGCCATAAAGTAATTTTTTATAATAAAACATTATAGTTAGCTTGCAAAAATAAGTATTTGTTATTGGAAAATTACTTTATTTGATTCAAATGCTTTCAAAGACTAATATAATATGTTGTCATACCTCAATAAATGTTGTTTGAGACAACTATGGTGTCGACTATATCTTTTTTGATTATTCAACCAAACGGTTACTATCTCTGTTAGCATCATGAAAATATTTCTTTATTGCTCGCTCCAAAGTATGCAAGTTGATCTCTAGCTCTTCGTCCTCTTGTTTCACGTTTATATTGTTACTTATACGACTTGGAATTTTTATATGATGATGACTTAAAGATGGAAATGAGTGACATATGTCATTTGTATCGATTAGCAGCTATGTTCATGGACCGGTCACTTATAGCGTCGATTAGCAAGTTTGGGTCTCGGGCAATCACCCAAGACAAGAGGACGGCTTTCATTTTCCTATAATACAAAGAAAAGATTTCCACGAACTTTTATCTGAGCACTTATAATTCCTAAATTTAATTATGTCAATCTTGAGGAGCTTACTTCAACAACAAATTAATTGCATGCATTTCACTATCACATGATCCTCATATCGATGAGCGACTCCCTTTCACATTTATTTCATACACTCCATTACATTCGGAGTGCCCTTTGCAAGTGGAGAGATCCTTTGAACTGCCCCAATGACTAATTGGAATACATTCAAGATGGTTGGAGAAAATTTGCTTTCGTTGAAGGGATTACATCACACGATCCACCTCTTAAATACATACCTATTCAAATTGAGTTCAAACGGAGTGCTTTCAGAGTACAATGTGATTTTATACGTATACGCTGCTTTATTCCTATAATTGATCACCACTCCGGTATATCTTTTGAAGTGACAAAGAGAATATGCGAATTAGTCTAGGTGCGTATCTATACCTATAGGCTCCGAATTGTGAAGATATACAGAATCAATTTGAATGGTACCAACATTGCAGTTTGGGAAACCGCAAAAGTAACAAAAGAGGTTGAATAAAATTGAAGAGGACCAAAAGAATGATACTAAAATATTCAATCGTTAGAGTTATACAAGGAAAAAAAATTGAGTTTTTAATTATTGGCGGTACCACATTTGAGAAAATCATCAACTCATTCTCCCAAATACGGATTTATAATGGAATTCACTTTGTGGAATACTTATATTTCTATTTTTAATGAAACTGGAAGTTCCTGAGTATCTTCCCTTCAATAATTGAAAATGAAAACCCTGAATTGCTAATTATTTCTATAAGTAAAATATCGTCATAATGACCTAACCTTCATTTTGAATATATAATAATATGTCTCCCTTAGTTGGAATCATATGGAGAACTTTTTTATTATGAATAAAAAAAAATTACCATCCATAAAAAGCTCTGCATTATCTAAAACCTAGAATACAGTAATCAAATATCAAATTTTTTAGTTGTATACAAAGTTTGTCAAAAAATATTAGTTTCACTCCATAGTAAAGTACCTTCAAATTTGACAATATCTTAAAATGTTATCGAAATAAGTTCATCAAAAGAACTTATACTTGGTGAAAAATCTAATCACGAAAATCTTTTCAAGTATATCAAAGAAATCAACATACTTACAAAATTATAAGTATAATTTTTGTTTATATTTATATATGTCGCTAATTACCCCAGAGGTAGATGCGATTTTTTTGTAAATAAGAAAAAAGTTAATCAAAATTAAAAACTACGATTAAATATGTCATTACATTCATTTAAATTTAAACTTCAAATCATTTTATTTTCTACTTGTTGCCTTTCACTCTCCATGCTACGCCCATGTCGGGACTATGTTTCGTTTTTATACCGGCAGCGGCGCGAATAGGCTCGAGCAACGGACAATGCCAAGAAGTGTCGAGTAAGCGACATTTGTAGTTTCAATTCCCTTAAAGGACTTAGTTCAAAAGATTGGTGAATCAAAGGCAATAGCCGAAAAAAGATTTTATTCCGTTGAACGCAAGCTGCAACGAAACCCAACAATGAGGAAGAGATACATTTCATTTTTGAAATAATATGTTTAGATGTACCATATGTCAAAGGTCGACGGACACAATTAGTTACTATCTTTCTCATCACGGAGTTTCAGAAGAGGACAGTCTTACCACGAAGCTTCGCGTGGTTTTCGACGGATCCTCCCGTACCACTTCTGGTATCTCTCTGAACGACATCCAAATGGTTGGACCAGCGGTTCAAAACGATCTTCTGTCAATTCTTTTGCGATTTAGAGAGCATCTTCATGTAGTATCTGCTGACATCGGAAAGATGTATCACCAAGTCTTAATTTCCTCTTATCAAAGGAATCTGCAGCAAATCCTGTGGAGAAGTGATGTTCCGGAACCCCTTCAAACCTACGTTCTGAACACCGTTACTTATGGCACAGCCGCGGCTAGTTTTCTGGCTAGGCGCTGCTTGGTTGAGCTGTCTCATGAAAATGCTATGGCCTACCCACAAGCTTCTAAGGTCACTTCAAATGATTTTTATGTTGATGATTTGATCACCGGGTCGGACTCTATACCCGAACTTATTTTATTGTGTCAGTAAATGGGATTAATCTGTACCACTACATATCCATACAGAATGGCTGAACTTTAGACACCAGCTAGCCCAACTGAATAGTCTTCAAATCAGTCGCATAATGCCGTCTGTGTCGAGCTACATGGCTTTTGCGATGCCTCTGAGTTAGCCCACTGCGCTTGTCTTTATGTGCGTAGTATTGATGAGTCCGGTGAGGTTCAAATTAGTTTATTGTGTGCCAAGTCCAAGGCTGCTCCACTAAAGGAATATCAATTCCCCGTCTTGAGCTTTGTGCTGCTCTGATTCTCAGTAGACTTGTCACCAAGATGTTGGCGACTTCTTCTTTAACGTTCTCTAAACAATTTTACTGGACTGACTCCACGGTAGTCCTTAGTTGGCTTAAGCTCTCTCCCCATTTATTAAAGACCTTTGTTGCAAACAGAGTATCGGAAATTCAGGAGTCAACGGAAACTTCTTGCTGGAATCATGTAAGATCGGAGGATAATCCTGCTGACCTCATATCCCGATGAATTAATCCATCAAAATTGAAGTCATGTCTACTTTGGTGGTATGTCCCTAGTTTTTTGGAACAGAAGGTCGATAACTATGGCCTTCTCAGCCTCCCAGTAATAATAATGATGATATTCCTGACATTAAGCAAGCTAAACCTACAACTCTCGTGGCTAGCATCGGGTTCAAATTTCATTTTGAAAAGTATTCGCAATTCTCTCGCTTGAAACGCACTGTAGCTTTTTGTTTCCGCTTCATTAATAATTCACTGGCCCGTGTTAACAATACAGAGAAAATAGTTGGTCCAATTTCTGCAGTTGAATTAGAACGCACCGTTCTTTGCCTCGTCAAGCTTTCTCAAGCTGAATCTTTCCCAGCGGAGCTGAGCAGTTTGTCCAAAAGTCAATCTCTTCGCTCCCAGAGCAAACTTTTGTATCTCAACTCATTTATTGATCAATAAGGCATCCTCAGGGTGGGGGGCAGGCTTGAAAACTTTACTACAGCTACTCCAAAAAACACCCTATACTCCTTTCATCAAAGCATCACTTCACAAAGTTATTATTTGAACATAAACACCTAAAACTTCTTCATGCTGGACCTTAGCAGCTGTTATACTCTATAAGAGAGTCGTATTGGCCTATTCTCGGAAAAAACCTTGCGAGAAAGACAGTACACAAATGCTCATCATGTTTTAAGGTTCGACCGATATCCAAACACTCTCTTATGGGAAATATTCTGGCGCCGTGAGTCACGCCTTCTTTTCCATTCATAAATACCGGGGTCGATTACGCTGGTCCTTTTACCTTAAAGGACAGACGACGCCGTGATTTTAAAACATATAAGGCGTACGTAAGCCTTTTCATATGCCTCGGTACGAAAGCTGTGTGTGAATGATTTGACAAGCGACGCATTTATTTCGGCATTGAAAAGATTTGCTCCTAGAAGAGGCAAACCAGAACACTTATATTCAGACAATGGAACAAACTCTGTTGGGTCCAATAACATTTAAAAGATTCAGGTAATTTCTTGAATTATCACAATGATGAAATCTCTACCTCTAGTTCCTTTCAAGAGATTCGATGGCATTTTATACCAGCCTACTCACCCCATTTTGGGGGTCTTTGGGAGGCGGGAGTCAAGTCCATGAAAGGCCATCTAAAACGCATTTTATTAGAGGCATTGCTTACATAATATGAGGATTTTCAAACATTTTCAGTGCAGGTGGAAGCAATTTTGAACTCCAGGCCTTTAAGTCCTGATCCTTCAGATCTTAATCCACTCACACCCTCTCACTTCCTCATTGGTCGCACACTTTCTCCAGTTTCTGAGCCCAACCAACTGAAAGTGAGAATTAACCCCCTCAATAATTTTGAAAGACTCCAACAATTACGTCAGCAGCTCTGGAAACAATGGTCTGTCGAGTATATTTCAGAACTTCAAGGTCGACAGAAGTGGAAACAGAATGCATCCAGTTTACAGGTGGATCACTTGGTTCTAATTAAGGAGCCAAATCGTAGCCCTCTACAATGGCGCCTCGGAAGAGTCCACACACTTCATGAAGGTCAAGATGGAATTCTCAGGGTCGCTACCTTAAGAACTGCCAAGGGTGAAGTGCAAAGGGCAATTACAAATTTGTGCCTACTACCCCGAATCAGTGATAATGAACAATAGACTATTAAGTTTAAAAGCTGACTCTTTCAAGGCGGGGGGCATGCTGCGTTCCACCCTCCATCCTACGCCTAAGTCAGGACTATGTTTCGTTTTTTATACCGGCAGCGGCGCGAATAGGCGCGAGCAACGGACAATGCCAAGAAGTTTCGAATAAGCGACACGTGTTTTTTCTCATGTTATGTCTTCATGCACTTTTTAACTCAATGCTGTATTGTGAGTTGTTATTCATGTATAAAACAAAATATATATTGTACTAAAAAAGGTTATGGATTAGAACCAGTGCAGTTAAATTTCAACTAATTCTTCATTACTTATGTCTCTATTTTGAATGAACATTCATCTTCTGTGATTACGAACCACATTATAATCTTCTGGGTTTTCCATATTTTTCGATAATTTTGCAGTTAAAACGCGGAATAAGTGCATATATTTATTTATTCTGCAAATAATGAAATACATTCAATCACTAGGTTAAACAATTAACATCATACTAATGTTAGAAACGATCGAATTTGATTTCTACTTATACCGAGGCTCCATATATTAAACTTTTTTCAGTAACCTTCTTCGATATTGTCAAATTCAAAGGTAGTTTACTCTTGAGTTAAACTCATATTCTTTGACAAAACCTCGTACACGAGTGAAAAATTTAATATTTGATGACTGTGTTATGGGTTTCAGATAATGCAGAACTTTTTATGGGAAGTAATTTTTTTTTCCTGAAATTGATAATAAAAATGTTTTCCATATGATTCCAACTTAGGGAGAAATATTGTGTAGTCAAAATGAAGGTTTACCAACCAACTTGTTTTGTATGTAGTTAACGACAATTATCTATCATATCAATAGTTTGTACCCAAAAATTAAATTCACAATATTAAAATAAGTCAATTAATTTTTTTCATTTGGAAATTCGAAGAATTGATAATTTAGGTAGCTACTTGATTTTTCAATTTACAGAAAACCAACACATACTGATGTGACTATACCCTAAAATTCCAATCATCCCATGTCACATGAACTAGCAGCATATAATTGAGTGATACACAGTGCATTTTCACTTCCTATGAACAAATATAATTGAAATGGAGAAATTGATATAATTGAACAAGAAGCCACATCCAACGATAGGTATCCATTAAACATAATAAATTAATTAATTGATGAAAAAGGGAGAAAGTGGCATTGCAAATGATACCTATTTAACAGAAAACCCAATGAAATACAAAATAAGAAAACATGATATTTTCAACAACAAATATAACAATTCGTTTCGAAACAGAAAGCAATGTCAGTATGTCAGTAAAAAATTGTTAAATGTAAAACACGGAAATATCACCATTAAAAAAGTCTGGGATGTAATTATGAACTGAAATGTCCAGAATGTAATGCTGCCTGTATTGGTCTAACAATCTAATTCTTTAAAATGAAAATTCGGTGTCCCCCAAAACAGTATATACTGGGATAATCATCATTCATTATTCATACCTACATCTAATTTTTTGTCTTGTCCTAATTAATTGAATTATCAATATTACGCAGATGATACTCAGCTGTACTATTTCTTCAATTACGAAGATCTTTGAGAAGCCTTTTAGGAAATAGATACAGATCCAATGATACTTTGAAAATGTTAGAAAAATACTGCCTGAAAATTCATCCAAGTAAATCAACTGTTCTATATTTTTGTGGTTGGGAGTATCGCCAAACTATAGTGAACAATATTTTGCTTGGAATAAATGGAACTGATATTCCGGTTGAAAAATACTGCAAAAGTTTAGGCCTTTCAGTTTATACAAAATTCCGCTCTCAACAATGAATAACAGTAAAATTGAAAAGCACGCATTAGGATCAATCTTTCCTCAGGAACCAAAAAAAATATTTGATGCTTTGGTTTTCTCTTATTCCAGCCATTGTGACACAGTATATGGCTCATGTCTTGATGCTAAAGATTCCCAACGAATATAAGAGATACAAAATTCTTAGGTAAAATTGATTGATGGAAAATTTCGCACATATTTGTAAAAATTGTAATGGTTGAACATGTTGGAGGAGTTTCCTATCAAAAAAAATATACAACAAAAACGCCGGCTTATTTACATACCAAAGCTAATCTCAAAACTGATACCCACAATTCAAATGTGAGGGAAAGAAGAATTTTTCGTATTTCTTGTTTAAGTCCATTTTTAAACGTTTGTTTTCATATGACATGGCAGCAATAAATATAAGTCTGCCTCTTTCTTGATCCCTTCTTGCTCACATCATCCCATCTTTCCTTTTGTTAAATCTTAAAATTTTCATATTTGAATTATTTTAATTACCCCCTGTTTGAAATTTGTCGCCTTCTCTCACTCTTATATAGTTATATACTTTGGCCTATACCTCATCTCGAATCAAGTATCAATCTAACGTTTTGCATGATTCACGCTCGTCCTTAGGCAATAAAAATCGCACATCAATGACATGTAACATGTCTATCGACCTGTTTCGATTTAAACGAAATAATTTCAA
>CAJUYG010000818.1:48262-58887 GCA_910591675.1 Galerucella calmariensis
ATTATATTATATTATATTATATTATATTATATTATATTATATTATATTATATCATGAGACTGATAAAAACATGCACAGCCACGGCCTTGGAAGTGGTTTTTTTTACCTCACACCAGTACATGTAATGGTGGACAATGCTGCGGGAAAAACAAGATACAAACTATGGAGAGAGGAGGGAGTCAATAAAAAGAGCTAGCTTTCTAGGAATTGTAGACACTGGAACATGCCAAATGATGGTATGTACCTCTTATTGAGCTGACAACGTCAGATAACATCACTGTCCAGGGAACCATGAGCTGAAGCTGTCATGAAAAAAAAAAACTATTGAAAACAATATTTGCTTTGTGGATTATAATACACCATTGTATTCTACAGCCTCTTGTCTGCTTTCATATTGTGTTCACGAACTATCAGGAAGGCAGTGTCTCAGGAAAAAGTAGCTACAGTGCAGGTCCCAGTTGTGATAGATCAAAACAGGGAAAAATTCAAAAACCAGACTGAGGAAAAGTTAATAGTGGAAGATCACACTATATGAAAGTGAATCAGCTAATATACTGACTTTATTCATAAGGAGATAAAATGTATACTAATTCATATGAGTGGGCAGGAGATCCCATTTGCCAATACTGCCAAAAATCATTGCTCAATATTTACCGTTACGCCTCGATGAATGAAACATCTGAAAAGAAAACAAAAAGTAGATATTGAATGTGGAGAATGTATTAGGTGTATGGAAGAGTAAATTTAAAAAAACATCAAAAAACACTTCATCTGCATGATCATTGATTTCAATCAGCTCATGGATCACCCAAGTCAGAAACGGAGTCTGAAAAGAGTTTGCTTAGTCCGAATTGGGGAGCCTAGTGTGGTTTATGCTCAAAATATAAGTTTTTCTCCCTCATCTCCACCCTACTCTGTTTAATCTTGCAAGGCTGCAATACGACGAGGAACCCGCCAAATTGAACAACAGGGAGAGGAAGAGAGCCGACGAAACGTTACATCAATTTTGATGTCGGATTGATTCCACCTTTTATATTAAACCATACTGATGACTACCATAAGGATATGAGTGTCGACGTCACAAAAATAATTTTACTAACTTGAGAGGGATCAGTTACAGTCAGGTATCACACCAGAAACAAGAAAATAAAACAGGATAAGAGAAAAATATATTTATTTTTTGGTAGAGGAGAGATCAGAAAAAAGCTTTATGGCTCACAATATCTAACAAGGGACAACTGATCTTTAATTAGCGCCATATCATTGTAACCTCAATCTCATAATGTTAGTCTGGGCGCAAGTTGAGAAATATGAAGCGGAAAGGAATATTACGGAATTAAGGACGGGGAATAACGATGCTGAAATGCTGGAAGTGGCAATAATGCACTGAGCATGTTATCAAAGTTAACCAAAAAAAGATTATTTTTGTTGATTTCTCCGATGTTCTCAGTGTAAATATTATTATTGTTACAGTTGTCTATTAGTCAAAAGGCTGTTTATAGGGTGTTTATTGATGAATGTTTATTTCACACGGCATTTGGCGAACAGATCGGCATATTTTCACTTCATGAGTGTTTGAGCAGATTGAAATTAGTGAAGTATGAGGTTGTATATTCAAGAAAATAGACTATAATAAACTAGGGGGATTTAAATGAATATCTATAAATATTCTCATACACAGAAGGCAAACAAGATTCAAAATTTGGAGAAAGATAAATTTGTATCATCCCACGGATTTTGGAGAGACAAACCCATCACTTTTTTGCTGCGTTATTCAGGTTGTGTTAGTAGGAACATGTTATCCAGCAACCAGAAGGTCCTATTACCATATGTAAATATGCAAATTGTTTGTTGTTTAATAAGCTTAGATCCTCGTGGCTCGCATTCGGTAGTCACGGCGTCGTAAAGACATAATATTGACAAATCCATGGGCACAGTAAAAAACACGAGAGGCGTTGAATTTCCAATATATTGAAGAGAAATTCCTTATCACGTGTTTAGCGGTTATGAGTTACACGGGTCAACGAATCACTTTTCGTGTCACTAGTAAAAACAAAACAGAGACAAATCTGCGAACCAGAACCAAAAAAAAACTCAAGAAATAGCAAGTTCGATGGATATGATAGTGAAAGCAGTTTTTGCTAGTCTTATGAAAAATAACAGTTAGTATTGTGGCAATCAAGTTGAATCTTGAGATTGAGACATACAAGTAGGGGTCTCAATATACCTGAAGAAAGTTGATGTCATTTGAAAAAGTTTACCATTTTAGTAAAATAAAGTACCATCCCTAAAAGAAAATTATCAATCAATTAAACCCATAATATTGGGAGGAATATAAAAAACAATAAAACTCACCTATATATTTGTAGGAAAAAAAAACTCAACCAAGCTAGAGAAAAATTACCAGACATATTTCAAATTTGTCAGCTACAATATTTTCACAATTGTCCGGCAACCATTCTGTCATCATTTATACTCATAAACAACTATTCGCACTGAACATAAGTGACAACCTGTTTTTAAAGTCTCTCAGACACCCTCTATCTAATAGTACTTCTCCACAACAAAACGGTACTACGTGCTTTCGTGTGGTTGGATGTGAATCATTATCGACCAAGCTGGTACACGTGGCGTACTTGTCAGGTACAATCCTCATTAATCAATGTGGACGCTTGTTTGTCTGGTGTTTGTTCCGCGCCCTAACCACTAAACCGATCAGAGGTATGGATCAATTTGTATGAATGGAAAAATCTGAAACTAAGAGATTGCCCAATTATACACCAAGCTGTTTCTCTGGTAGAGTAGGAGTACGTGTACGAGTAATGTTCAAAAATCATAGCTCTTTTCTCCACCACTCACCACCTAACAATGGAGAGAACACTAATATTGAAAAGCAGCATAGTCGTGAACCTGATGCCTTAAAACTAGAATATGATGTAATTGTATGTTTCATAATATAAATACTGTATTGAATGAAATAGTTTTCTTCTTAAACATGAAATTTTCATTGGTGTAATGCAGTATGACGTACTAGCCCCAACGCACCTATCGACCTCAAGACGACCAATCATATGAGCGCAGTGGGAGAAACACTCCACAGAGGCTCTGCGCTGCGGCCATCCAGTTTCCAACGTTATAGCCCATTTGCATGGATCATATCCGGCTTAGAATTAATATGTTGAATCCAAATGCCAGGAAATCTGTTAAATACGATTCTGACACATTATCTAGACACTGAACAACAGCATTATTTAAAAATGGGTATTTTGAAGAATTCCATCTCTCAGTGGTCTTCCCCATTGGAAACTTGAAGCATTTAGCGTGGATCTTGGTGAGTACGTTACTGACGTCATAAAACAATGGGGGTGACACGCAATATGTGATAAGAGAACTTCGTTCTTTCCTTTCCCGAATGAATGTTCTTTTTCTCTCCAAAATCATACACTCGATTGTTTTCACACATTTAAAATTCGTATTAGACATTATCAGTTCTATCAACAGTATACAAGATGAAAACAATTGTTGCTCTATGAATGATGATACATAAACCCTAGTTGTTCCCTCGAGGCAAGGCAGACTTTGTTGTCACCCCCTGTCCTAGCAAAGAGGGGGACTGAAATTCCTTTCTGGGACCTGAACCCTTTTGCGGAATCAGCCCCAATGTAATATTGGAAGGAATAAGTAAGCCCGAGAAAAAGAGAAGATCTGACCATTGGAAAGATCTAGTAGGGCTTATACAATCAAAGACTCTTCTGGGTGACTACAACCTGTTGAGACCAGAAGAATGCATAAGTCAAAGTAAAACTGCGCTAAGAGTTTGAACAGGGATCCTAACGGGACATTGTCGCCTGAATGGGCACCTGAAAAAGCTCAAAATAGTGGAGGAGGAAGAATGCAGATTTTGTGGAATGGAAGAAGAAACCTCCACCCACATACTTTCCAACTGCACAGCACTTCAGAATCCTAGAGCACAGCACCTAGGAGATTACTGGATAGAAGAGGAACATTTGCCTAAGTTGAAGCCTGCAGACATCCTAAAATTCCTCCAGGAAATAGGACTGAAGAAAACTACTAGTTTCTGAGACTCTCCTCAAAAACTGAGTAGAAGTAAGGGGGCACAATAGATCTTTTATGTCTCAGTGAATGTCACCCCAAAACACACACCGAAAACACTACCCGAAAAATTAATATCAAAAAAGTTTCACCCGAACAACCAGCTTTGTAGATAGTCCAACAAGGGTACTTAACCTGAATGGTGAATTTAGGCAAACTATCTACGTTTAATACTATGGTATCTGTACTAATGACAATAAAAGCTTATAGACTATGAGCTCATGAGAAAAAAAGTGTCGTGATTTGAAACAGCAGCAAACCCATGAAAGATAGTTTACATGCCACCATCGGTTCCAGCACTATGGCGTACATTTTCTCTTGTACAGAAAAGCGCAGTGGAAAACTGAACATTTCATTTTTCACCCCGTGATGTAAAATTGATAATCCACCTCAATTTATTAGGAGAATTTGATCTGTGGTAGTGAAATCGAAATTACTGGTGCACTTTTGAGCGAAGATTCGGTAGTTGCATCCTGTTCGGGTATAGTTACGGATTTATTCGCAGTTTCTTGACGTTCAACGTTCGGTCCTCCTTCTTAGTATGGCATGAACTCCGCATGTTTTAGATTTGATCTATCTGTAACAGATGCCCGAAGGAATTCATCTTCAGATATCTATGTCTGCTTGAAGGGAAAACGAACCACCCTGAAACCGGCTTGAATATTGGTCGGAACTGCAGCTGGAGGTAATACTCTTGGTACAGCAGTTTGATACGGAACAGGTTGTAACAGTCATGACTTATTCCAAGTTTATTGTCACAGCCAACCCCAGGAAGAAATTTTTGTTTTTTGCCTTCTTCTTGTGACATGAGGAGGTTGGAGTCGATATAATAACAAAGAAATAAATATTGTGATCATTACTTTTTCAAAATACACAAATAGCCTAATCGAATTGGTATTTATGATTCACAAAGATTTTAAGCAGCATTTTCCTTCGGATTCCGTTGAGAGGGATCACTGGTAGTCTAAATTCAAAAAGTTGTTGCATCCGCCATCTTGATTTGAAGGGTAATTTTTTGTCTATTGAATAACTCGTGCATTTTCGATTCGACACGGGAAATAGTTATCATAAAAGTTGATTCAAATTATCCCATATTTTGTTTCTCATCAATTTTTCATAGGATCGATTTCTTTCGATTTAAACCCGAAGTTAATTTTTTGTTATGGGATAACTCGTTTAGTTTCAACTTCACCAGAAAAATTATGGAAAACAAAGTTGTTCAGAATGAATTTCCTACAAGTTCAATTCTCATGAACTTTTCGTAGCATCGATACTTTTCGATTTATACCTAAGAAGAGTTGGGGGGAACCTCAGTATTCTGTTATCACGTTTATTATTGATGTTGTCCCATTATTTTTTTTGTTTGTTTTTTTGTTGCTGATTGTCGTTGTAAATTTAATGTGTTGAAAATTATACTTTGTACAATTATGATTCCGATTTTTCTAGAGTTTATATTTTTGGTAGGTACCCACGTTCACGGTGAAGGAAAAGAGGGGTGTAAATAATCAGTTTATCGAACAGTGTAATTGTAACAATCGGAAAAATGGATTTAGTTTTTTTTTTCAGTATACCTTTGAAAGTCTCTCGAGATTTCAGTTACGTCTGTTTGGAAACTCAGATCCGCTCTCACACGAAGCCGCGTTTTTTGGGGTTCACTGTATACCTGAATGTGACCCTTTTGTATACAGGCAACGATTGGAGCAGTTAGGTTGGATATCCGTTATTCAGAGAAATCGGAGTCATTCCCGTTCTTGTTCAATTTCAAACAACTTTGTTCATAACAATTTTTATCCCAAAATTGAAAAGAAACGTGATAATACAATAATAAGATCTCAGGTATAAATCGAAAAATATGGATCCCACGAAATAATTTATGAGAATCAAAATAATAGAAAATTCTATCTCAAACAACTTTCGTGAAATATATTTTTCGTGTCAAATTGAAAGTTAACGAGTAAGTAATAAGCTTTTCGGATATAGATCGGAAAAAATTGATCGAGATGGCCGATGCAACAAAAAATCTGGTGAAACAAATCTTTGAATTTAGACTACCAGTGAGTGACCCCTCTCAACGAACTCTGAAGGAGAATTGCTACTAGAATATTTGTAAATTTTGGCTCGGTTTTGAGCTAGCTAGACTGGGCTGAAAATCTTTGACTGGAAGCGACAATATCTACTTTGCACTGTCAAAAACACGATATTGCATACAGCAGATGACCAAGTGATCAACGAAAATATTTTCCTCTGTCACAACTGACCCCGGTCAACCCTGATGTGAACTTCGAGATCGAGAGAGTATAACAGAAACTGTCATTGGAATTTTTTCATTGTGACTGATGGTAACAGCAGAAACTCCTAAATTACTGACTGAAATCGTTGCTGAGGATGGTGAGATCCTGTTGATGCGAGGTTATAAAATAGCCTTCAGCTTGCTAGATATAATTTTTATCTTTCCGAACAACATAAAACTGAACAGAAAGATGAACTCTTTTTCCATTTTTTTCATCCAATATTGACAAATTGAATGCACTTACCAAATATATATACTTTCATATTAAATTGATTATGCAAATGATATATTATAGTGAACATCCTTTTTGTTACTGACAGATAGCTCCCAGCTGCGTCTCCAGAAATTCTTGAATTTCAGCTATTTCTCAAAATATTCGGTTCTGTTTGAAATATTCAAAACTCAGACTTGCCAATTTCTACTATCCTTCCTCAATAAACCTTCCCTTCCAAAACCGAACATCGGTTCAACAACTTATTAACGTAGAAGCGTCCCGAAAGTTCTTTGGTGGAAAGGTGGAAAAAAATTGCTAAGGATCAATTGACATATTATAAATGTCAGCAATGCTTCTGACATAAAAGAATATATAATGTCAAGTTCTCCGGTACAGTCCGATGGAATAATAGTTTTGTTTGAAGCGTTAAAAATATTGCACGTTTGTGTGTGTTGATGATATTTGACGGTATTCAGAGAATGATAATTCAATTTGTGTCCTGTGCACTTCCATTTTCATCCCTCCTTTTCAAAATTATTTATTTACAATCTGTGGAAATGATGTAATAATATATAATCACTTTTATTGACTTCAATCCATTTATTTCCACTTACAGATCAATTGAGAATGGAAAAAGTTATTTCCACAGTTGATAACATACGTTTTCTTTTATTATTTAACATATTATACTGCGTCAACCACTAGGGTTACGGGCAGTTCGGTTACATCAGAATCACAGGTTATACATATTTTAGAAAATTCAAGGAATCATTAATCTGGTCTCTAAGAGCTGACTGTGATGTGTTGGGGATCGTATGTTGTCTCAGCTGGTTTTCAAGCTGGGGACATTCTAGAATAATATATTTGATAGACATATTTTTATAACATTGTGCGAATGGAGGCGGGTCTTCTCTACTTATAACATACGTTTGTGTCAAATCAAGGTGAAAATGGACGTGATTTTAGTAAAATTGGAAGACGGTGAACCAAAAAGCTGCAAACGTTTCTGGCGTAACAAGGTGAAAATAGATGTGAATATACCAAAACTACACGCTGAAGTCAGAAATTACAGACGATTGTGTCATATTGAGGTGAAATACACGAATATAATCACTGCCAGTCAGAATCTGCTTGAGGGTATCAGTAATCCAAAAAATCTGTAAGGAATGACTCGACAGACTGGAAAAAGACAACTCTAGTGTCTTTAATATGAGTGCTGGCAAATGAGAGGATTGGAGGTGATGGAATAGCGGACCAGTTAGTTGAAGAAGGATCTAAAAGAGGAGTATCACAAAGAATTGCATAGGAGGGGAAATCGGATTATGTCAAGATGAGAAACACCAACTTAAATGGAGATTGACACAACGACACCCTGATGCAAGGAGTTTACTAAGCAATTATATTGAAAATTAATTGGGAACAAAAGGAAACTATTATTACGGTTGATTGCATACGTTTGTGTCATATGGAGATAATAATGGACGTGGGTTTAGTGAAATTCAAAGACAATAAAATCGAAAATTGCAATCGCTTGTGTCATATTAAGGTCAAAATGGATGTGAGTATAATAAAATTCAAAGACGGTGAAGTGAAAAATCGCAGACGTTGGTATCATATATCAAGGTCAAAGTGGACATACATATGGCTGAATTCTAAGACAGAACTTTCATTTTGAATTATTGGACTGATTGGAGACCCAATCAACCATAAGAAGTAGCACGTGACGAGAAAAACAGCGCTAAACTGGTGGGAACACCAAACACAAAAAATTCGAATATTCACTAACATCTAGGCTCTGCTTGAAGCTAGGTCTAGACTAGTAAGAGCTGTGGAAAATCTCTTCTGTTCAAGTGTCTGGAATGTTGAGCACAACCCAAATACAAGCATTATTAAAGTTTTGTTGATTAATTAAGTAGCATCTTACAGAAAATGGATTCTTACTGATTAGTTCCATGTGCTAGATCGAAGTTCGAATAGTATGATGATCAGGCACGAAGTTTCCCCAAAAAGAAACCCACCGTTGTGTACCCCGTACAATTATTGAGTCGTCTTTAAATTGGTTGATATGAGAGCAAACTTTCAAAGAGTGTGGTTGAAGTTATAGTACATTTCACGTTTTTGGTTATTTGTTGTATATTTTTCAACCAATTCACTTCTCCGGAAATATAACAAAAAAGGAATAATCCTTGGGAAAGTGATAGAGCTTGGAAAATTTGATTTGACACGTTACCTTCATATCCTTCAATGATTTCCGTAAATATCCCTGCCACTACCAACGTATGTATGTATGTATGATTTGATTTTAAAAGTATTTCTTTTGGATTTCTCCGTTCGAAATTATGTCAGATTCACTGAAAATCCGATTTTCGTGAGAAATGGATATTGTACTAGGAATTCTATCGCCAATCATAAAGAACAACTCTTTATTGTCTAAAACAATGATACTCACTATTCTTCGGAAATTGTTTCAAATTATGTATCACCACCTAGTGTTATTGTGACATGGCCGCTGTGCTACTGGTTAACTTATGACTAGATAACTGAAGTTTATTCATAAATGGTACAGATAATAAACATTCGTGAAACTAGTTAAACCAATACAAACATGATGAACCATTAAGTGATATTGAAAACATAAGCTTTTATTCTTATCACGGTGTCCTCAATTGTGTCTTCACTTCCAAATAATGTGAGCAATTCGCGAATGGCTCATAGAGTAGTTCTAATTCTCGTCCATCTGGCGCTACCACCTTAATTTCAGAAGTGTAAATGGCAGGCGAATATTTTATTATCTTTCAGTGGCACTACCTCACTAACTACTATCGAATTAATGAAAGAGCGTTACAAGTCAAATGAACGAGTTATCAGGATTTGAGTGTCTGTGTTATCAACACATGTGGGTCTTTTTCCATTTCACAGGAGAAATGTATCACCTTTCACTTTTGATTCATACATGAATTGTATCCACATGGTAAAACTGACTTTTTTAATGCCCTATTGTATTATCACATTGTTCAATAAGATGTTTTCAAGGCCAACCATTCATGTGGCTAAAGCTAATAACAATGCTGGTATATGCTTTATGCGAAAGGGGTTGAGAGAATAAAAGGGTTTGTGTATTGAGGTAGTTGTCGTGGGATGAGGCTTATGGCACAAATTTTTCAACTTTCGTATGATATTTAATAAGAATGTTATGTTTGTGGAATTTGAATTGAAGTTTTTCTCATTTCCTGGGAAAAACGAACTGTTGATTGATTGATTTATTCTTAGTTGAAAAAAATATAACTATTCATTCTCAACATGTAATCGCGAAAAAATATGAACAATGTGCATAGCGGCATATCGAACAGAAGCCTTCAGCTCTGGACCCAAGTATAGTATTAAAGTTTGATTGGTGAACTAGGTGTTACAAGGAATCTAAAACACCAAGAAGAGGACGTAAGCAGCTGAAGGACATCAACATCTCAATTTCGTGTCTCTTATTATGGGATATTGCGACCGTCTTGGTGCTGGAGTAACCTGATATTCATTTTCCGAACCTCGGAAATAGTAACCAATATTCAATACATTTGATTTCTTATTGCAATCGGTTTCAAACTTGGAGTGACAGTATAAAGACATACAGTGTCTGACAAATAGTTTTTTTCCACAAAGTAGTAACAAAAGCGATTTCAGAGATGCGGCACAAAAATTTGGCATAGTTTCCTTCGGAAGATACAAATTCCTGAATATGGAAATTATGGAACGCAGATTAGGCAAATGGTCGAAGTTGTCGTTAATTCCGTGCATTGTGTTGGAAACTAATTACCATTGATCTCCTATTGTATCCCAGAAGCTTATGTACTTTTCGATGAAAATTTTTTGAAAATATTCTCCAATTTGAATATATTGTAATGACCTATTCTAATTATAAAATACGATAAATTCAAACTCCCAAGTTATTTCGTTCCAATAATTTCTCTTTATAATAAAAAATTCTGAGTTTTGGTTTTCATGTAATATAAAGGG
>CAJUYG010000818.1:58987-96358 GCA_910591675.1 Galerucella calmariensis
TTTATAATAAAAAATTCTGAGTTTTGGTTTTCATGTAATATAAAGGGAGTTAATGATAATATTGGAATTAATTGATTTTTTCCATGCAGTATCGATAGCTGGGATTATTAGCTGCTCCCTACCCACATCTAAATACGACTAGTTATGTGGACAGCTTAAAGGTGGGTTAGAGTTTTCAATCTACTTCCTCTACTGTGAAATGTCTTCAGAATTATAGATTCCACTTCACAAAGCGTTTGATGGACTTGGGAATATTAGCGGCTGAATAGATGGTCCGCGAGAAACTTAAAGTTACAATGGGGGCATCGGGGCATATCCCTTATCAATATTGAACTGGGCGCACTTTCTTATGGCGTGGATTTCCGCTTGAAAGATACTTGGGGATCTTTCCAAGCTCTCATAGTGTTCGCCTCAGGTGGAGTATTGTCAAAAGCTCCTCCTATATCCAAAAATGCACATACTACAGTTTCTTGGTTGTCTAGAGTACCTCGGATATCCTCCGTCAGATATACCAGTGCAGTCTCCGTAGATCTGCCTGCCCAGTAAGCATGCTGACGGGTGGAGAGGTATTCTCCCTAGGGTTTCCGTTCTAATATGGTTGTCAATAGCTTTTTCCATCGTTTTGAGTACAAACCATGTTAGACTAATTGGTTTGAAGGATTTGGGGTTTGTTGTGTCTTTTTTTCCAGTTTTTGCAATAAAGGTTACTATTGCCCTCCTCCATGCTTCCAGTATACAACTCAGTTTCAAGCTGCTTCGACTAATTTCAACCAGATGCGGTAGAATTTCGTATTGTCCTTTCTGGAGCGATGCTGGGAAAATTTCATCTGCTCCCAGTGCCTTAAAAGGTGAAAAGGTGTTCATGGCCCATTTCATCCCATCATTAATACAAATGTGTTTGGCCAATGTACCTAATACTTTCTTTAGAAGGCCTATTGTGAACTTCGAGAGGATTATTTCCACTACTTGGGGTACTCCCAGGAAAATGAGTTTCTGGTGAGAGTCGAACTTTTTCTCCCTTATTCTCGACATATATACCATCTGGCTTCCTCGAAGCCATATCTGGGTTGACCCTACTCTTCGCCATAATTTTGTAAAGTCTTGCCGCAGCAGGTGTTGTGTTTATATCTTGACAGAATTTTCTAAAGCTATTTCGTTTGGCTTTTCTAATTTCCTAATGCCAACATTCACGACTTCCTTGAAAGAATTCTACCTATAATGAAGCCCAACAACAGTCGAGTGACAAGGGCCAATGAGTTTTGCATCGGGTGTATGATAGCTGCATTGAATTCACTTGACAGTATTGAATACTTATTCCTAGCGTGCGGTTTCAAAGAGCTCTTTATACCAGTATTATGAGTTATTATTAATTTATTTCGCAATGATGCGTCAAAAACACTTGTCATTAGATGCATAGAAAATTGTGGAAAATTTGTATAATTTTTTTGTGAGTAGAGGATTCATTGTACAAGAAGCTTCCGGAGAAACCTGCTTATTCACATATACATCAATATCTTCTATGAAGGATAATATCATCAGTGAATTATTGAGTGGAAGAAAAAAACATAGTGATTTCCAATCTCATCGTCTGGACAAAGGCACGAGAACAAAAATATATTCCCTCTATGAAAGCTAGATATCTCCTTCTTCAGACAATCTGAAGAGGAAGCTAGGAGAAGATGACACTAATATAAATATCAGCCGGCCCATGCTCCATAGAGTAATTGGTAAAATGGGATTTACTCATCGTAAACTGACAAAAAACAAGTGGTTATGGAATCGCAAAGATTGCGCACTTTTTTTTTTTTTTCGGGCCGAGATGGGAAACTCATGTTTGACTGGGTCCTTAACCAGTACCCAGACAGTGTTGGACTCATCCCCACGGAGATGCCTACCAAGCAAACCCACCTCAAACTCGCCGTTACTCCCGCCTTGGAATCACTACCCTAGCATACTTCAAGACGGGATTGCGCACTTGGAGATTCAATATTTTCCAGGTCATTAAGAAGTACCGATACAAAAATAGATCTATACTCTGCTTGGATGGAACATCGCTAAATACACACGATACAGTATCCAAAGCATGGGTTCATTCCAGTAAAAAATGTAATATGAAGGCACCTCCAAATGAGGGATACGGGCTAGTGGCTTGTTAAATTTGTTGAATATAATTATTTATGTATAGTAAGTAGCTCAACATCCTCAAGTTGGCCATTATATTGTGACCATTTTTCTTGCCATATTTTTCAAAACATCGATTCTCAAGCCATAATAATGCATATAGGTATATTGTTATCCACTGGACATTTTGTGGTTAGTTTCGTAGCACAGTCGTCATTCCCATTTCCAGTAATTTGACAATGACCTGCAATCCATATGAGCTCGCATATACCGTTTATTCTCGTTAGATACGTACTTAGTTTCAATATTGGTTTACATGTTGTTTTTTTTTGTGAGAAAATTACTTATTAAACTGAAAGTACATTTCACATGATTGATAATAAGACATTCAGAAATACAAAAGAGCTTGGAAGATAGCGTCAAAATCATATGTGAACATTGAAAAGGAATTATGTAGAGACCATCGATAAACACTATTATCACTGAACCAGTTCCACTATCACACTGTGATCCGTCAGTGTAAATAATTTGCATAAAATAGTGCTTTATACGGCGGAGCAGGCATGCTTCCTTTTCCACAGAATATCAATTTGCTGTTGATTTTTGAGATACAGAAAGTCCATGGGAGCACCGTGGGAACCTGTATATTAAAAATGGTTCCTAAGCTATGAAAAATTTTTTTTCAGCCTTCAATGTTTTTTTTTTTTCGCTGAACGCCTTGTGTATTGTTTTGATGCAAATTTATTATTGGACAGAAGAAGCTATAATTAATGTGAGATGGCATAGTGCGAATCTTTAAGACACATTGTATCAATATTTGGGAATCTCTCCTAAGGGCAGGCGAAAGAACACAGAAATCACATGGAGACTACTCAAAACTACTCCAGTAATTTGAAGACATATCGATTCATATTACCTACCGCACATTAAGTTGATTAGAGTATATTGACTCATCCATTCTATTTTTGAGTTTTCAAACCATACTAATCTAATAGTATCCTGGAAAATTTCACCTGCATATTCCCATACTTATATTGATTCTCAGCATGTAACTTGAAACAATATTTCATAGAACATTTGATGGAATATTTCAGAAAATTTTATTCAATGCGAACTATTGAAACGATAACGGCTATAATAAGTACTGTTAGTCCCTGTACAGATGATTATGGACTTCAAAAATCTTCTAACCCGTTTAAGGTAAGTGCGATCATTGTTCCATTTGCCTTTAATTGTTTGCAGTCAACATTTCAAAACTGAATTTAATTGAAAATCCCTCAAGATTAAGTTTGAGTGGAATGGACAACAAGTCTATTTGGACCAAAAATCAATATTCATTAGTTCCGTTCATCTAGTTGGCCGCAAAAATTTAATATTTCGAAAGTCGTATGAATACGAACGCTGAGATTTCCGGCACAGCTTTTTCATGATTATTTTGAGGCAAGAAGGTTGTGAGGAATTGTACAGCAAAGCATTTTGAATGATATCTAAATTCAATAAGCAAAACAGTAAAAAATGAGTGAACCTCTCATGGAAATGCAGCTATGGTAAATGAAACTTGTCAGAAATCAACTGCTTTTTGCCGCTTTCGATGAATTTCCGTCCTTACAAGGTGACAAAGTAGAACTATCCGATGTATATGCTGAAAATAGTGCGTGAAAACCCGTAGTGGATGGGCCGGTCCTGTGTTGCTGCATCATGAAACCACCCCTCCCCAAGTGTTCACCTTGTGACCGAAAATTGGCGACAAGTAGCCACGTGCATATTTAGTATTGTCCTAAGACCGTCGAATGTCTGACCGTGTACGTGACCTCTAGTTTTTTATATACTACCTTTGTGTTTGTTACTGTATTTATTTTTTAATAGATTTGTTTGTGATTCCTAGATATTTACTTGGTTCCATACTTGAACCAATCCCGTATAATAATTTTTTTATTAATTTCAATTACATGGATCAATAATTATAGTATATATTTTTATTGGTTGTCTCTTACTTGTTAACATTTATTTGCCACCCAATACAAGTTTTGAATATATTATTAATTTTTTATATTTGCAAAGAAGCCTTCTAGGATTCGCAACTGAATAAGATATTTGTTTCGTCCAGGTATTCCAATCATGTGTGAATAAATAATTTTTCATCAAGAAATAATCGATTTATTCCAGGTATACTCCAATTTGGAGCAAATCAAGATATTGTACTGGCTTAAGCTAAAAAAATAGTCAATCGAATATCCTTTTTTCCACCAAATCCACCCACACTGTGTGTGGATGCTGTGTTCAAACCTCCTGAAACCAGTGTTGATTACAATTTGGCCAGTACCGGCAAG
This sequence comes from Galerucella calmariensis, assembly GCA_910591675.1. Lineage (NCBI taxonomy): Eukaryota > Metazoa > Arthropoda > Insecta > Coleoptera > Chrysomelidae > Galerucella > Galerucella calmariensis. The sequence goes on from CAJUYG010000818.1 coordinate 63,439, forward strand.
TATGTCTGTTAACAGAATCGTTCAAGCAAAATGTGACTTCGTCACCGGACAGAAGGTTAATAATTTGCTATTAATACAGGATGCTTCCTGTAATCGTACATTCAAAATAAATGTGAATGCGCCAATAGGTGTGCAGTGCGACATAAAATTGCCCGTATCTCTTAAACCGTTAATGCTATCGAGGTGTCACAGGAGGACTTGATATCTCTAAAAATGTTCACAAAAGCCAATTGTTGCATTTATAACTGAAAAAAGTTTTTCTTAACAAAAAAATGTCGCATCCACCATTGTTGCATTTATAAATGAAAAAAGTTTTACTTAACAAAAAAAATGGCGCATCCACCATTTAACTTAGTCGGTACCTGAGTTCACAAGAATGTTGTAGACTTGTATATCACGCCAAAAAGTGTGCAATTATGGTGGTTATTAACGGTTGAAATATTACTAATTTCCAATCAGCCTTTTAATAATTGTAAATAAAAAACCATTTTCCATTCCCAACTTTAGAGCCCTATAGGTCGTTAACGAAGGGCGTAAAGGAAAAAATTTATGTGAAATACTATCACTATTTTTAGTCTTCCTACCACCTCCCAAGTTTTTGGTACGAACTCCTGGGACACCCGGTATAGTTGGTTGGTAACAGAGGGGGAACTTGATTTTTCTCTTGAATGGCGCCCTGCACGCAATAGGAATGGTACCAAACCGATAGGCAGTGGGTCCCAACTGCGCATGCTTCCTATCAAGGAATCTTGCATCTTGCGTTGCATTGCACTATGTCGAGCGGTCTTTAAACTTTTATTTCCATTAGCTGCACTCTTCGGTCTAATAGACTTAGGAATATCTCTTTCACTCACAGTTTCATTGAATTTTTCCATTTTCTCGTTACTGTTGATCTACTTCCCAGACAGCACAAGAACGTACCTAAAACGTTTTCAGGATGTCCGTTATTAGACATTTGATATCCCACGTACGTCCGTTCCAGAACCTCAGCCGTCCTCAGGACGTCCTGAGGACATCTTTCGTTACTAAACCATACTTCCCCTGGAAGTCCTAATAAGAACATTCCAAGTACGTCCCTTAATGGACCTCCCAAGTACATCCTCTAATTTTTTTTAATGGACCTTCGTAGGATCTTTTTAATGGACACAGGAAAATTTATTGAGAATAAATACCATGATAAGTCTATATACATTTATTAAAATTTCCATACATTCCTATATAAGGACCAGAACAGAATGGTTTTTTCTATGGCTTCCACATATTAGTTCAATTTTTGTAGGAAAATCAGGATTGAGGTTATGCACTGTTGCATCTTCCATGGGGCCATTTGAAATAATTTTTCGATGAGATACATCACTACTACTACAATCAACGGTGGTTTTCTTCAGTACAGAATGCCGACCCCGCCGGTATACGGCAACTTTAAGTCTGTTGGCACGCATATAGTATTTGTTCATGAATGCCATGTTAAAAAATGGGATAAAATGATCTTTGTCCATGACCACCTAATAATAAGTCAATATTTTACCCCCTAACTAAAGATATATGGTACCCATATATCAATTGTCGTGAATAATGGTTCATAATACACTGTAGTGTATTATGGTTCATAATTCCCGACTATAGATGGGGGTACAATATGAAATAAACTATCAAATCTGTGTATTTTGTCCAGGAAATTTGTTTCTGACATATATCGTATCTATAAAATATTGTAATTTTTAGTATTGATACTTTCCATAACGATATTTTCTAATATTAAGTATTTCAAAACAATATATTTATAACGGTACGTTGTATTAATACTTTCTACAGTATCGCCCATCTCTATATATGTCAAATTATTTGAAGTAGCTGCCACAACATTTTGAGGTTAGTAATATGCCAAATCGCTACTGACTTTTATTTATTAATAAATAAATTAAGTGTCGTGCACAAAGTATAGTATTCTACTCGCAATTTATGGCCATAATTCACTTGGGTGACTTGCGCCCCTCGCCTGCGGCTCGTGACGCAAACGTCACCCATCGTGAATTATGGCTATCATGAATTGCTCGTTTAATAATATACTATATTTTAATCACATTTACGTGAAATATGTACCACTGGGTTTAACAACACATTATATTAAATATCACAACACTTAACTATACCAAATATAATAATTTATACTCTTGTCTCTAATTATATTACACACACAGAAACGAAAAACAACCAAAGTGGCGACTGACATAGATGGTGGGAGCCGAAATGGCGAATGTGCTGTCACGCATGCGCATTTAATGAATAGAAATAAATGTGCTGAATTGAAAAAAATGAGGTGATTATGTATTTTGTGGTTTTTAGTTATTATATACCTAAAAATTGTGAATAATTGTGGTTTCCAATAACGATGTGTATTATTTTCCAATTTTTGATTCTAGTTTGTGCGTCCCCAGAACGTACAAATTAGAACATCCCTATTACGTACAAATTAGAACGTCCCTAGTACGTACAAATTAGGTCTGGGACGTTGGGACCAATTTAGGACTCAATATGGACGTCCTAAGGATATCCTGTGCTGTCTGGGTTATAAGAACGCATCCAGGATTTAAATCGTTACAAAGGTAAACTGCTTCGAAATGTGAAAGTCTGCGATCACCATATCCAACTAACATTAAGATTTCGATTCGTTGTTTTTTCAATACCTATCACATTTCAAATTCAACTTCCTCGCTAATTTGAAATTAGTATCAGTTTTAACAGTTTGTACATATAAATATTTATGTAGTTGACGTTTTTAATGTCACTTTTATTTTCTGTTCAATTTTTAAAACCCACAAAAAGCGTTTTCGATTATTTACTTTTGGCTGCTAGTAGCAGCTCGTAGTGACTGAATTCCGTTCGTTTATTACCGGGCGTGACGCCTACTCTTACCATCCCCTTGCTCCTCAAGCACATACCGAAAAGTATGAGCTGCAAGCCACGGACATCAAATATTTGACGTTTGTCCGGTCTGACGTTTATTTGAAGGTTAAGATTGTGCCGATTACGATTTAAACCTTACTAAAAATATCTAAATATGCAAAATTTCATTATCAAAAATATTATAATTGAAAACTGTTCTTCTAACAACACAGGAAATTCATTGGCATTGGCACATGTCAGGTGGTTTTGAGCATCCTAAAAAATCGTGTTCGAATTGCTCAAAAGTCGTGACGACTGAGGCGTCACGCACAAGTGCTTGAAGCCCAAATAAACGAAAGCAGCAAATGTAATTCATTAACCCATTCGGTACGGCTCGATTATCGAATATTTTTGCCTCACAGACGACGAAATTGCAGTGCTCGACAGACGAGTGACGGATATAAACAACAAATACCAAATAGGTGAAATGAGGGTAGGTTAGGTTTTGCTCAACTTGAATTCATGTTTAAATTAGAAAATAGCAATAGATCTATACAAGAGGCATGTTTATTCAATAAAACAAATGGAATTATTTATATAAATGAACAATAAAGAATACTGAACATTAATAACGTTAGCAGTTCGGGAGATACCGACTGTCGGCTATATTCGGCGGTGCCAGATATATATAACGACTGTCGGCTATATTCGGCGGTGCCAGATATATCCGACACTCGTCCACCTAAAACGATGTTTTGTGACTAATAAAGAAGTCAGTAGTCTGTACACAAGCATAAATTTTCATTAGCGGCGGATATAACTGACGGTAGTCTGGAGAGCAATTTGAACCTATAACGAGTATATCACTCATTCGTCAGTGACGCACTTTTATTTTTGCCGGATATATCCGTCAATCGTACCGAGAGGGTTAATACAGTGAAATGTCATTGAGGAAAATATAACTGATATATTTCACTGGATATTTTGTATTGAAGTGATACATTGCTAGTTTCGAAAGGGAAAGAAACAAGCTTTTTTGTGATACGCCACTCGAACTATGCTGCCATTACAAAAAAACTCAAGAAATTCACTAAACGCTGACGTTGGAATTATCCAAAATCTGCTCTTAAATATGCAGAATAACGTCAGTAACTTATAGAAATAGTTATAAAAAGTTATATCACGTCGATTGACGGAATTTCATAATTCACTTCTAAAATAACTCTCCAAATGAAATTCATCATTTAACGACTTATTTCACTCATTCAACAGCCTGAATTAAAAAAAAAATTCCATACGTTTTGAAACATAACAGTTCAAAATGTTCATCGTCGACAAATTTTAGCTCCGCTTTCCACTCATCGGCTTAAAACTTTTTAAATAATTTAAAAATCCAAAAATTTTCACGCAATCATTGATAAATACGTTTTCCCTCATCCCAACCAATACGAAGCTTTGAAAAAAAATCACCAAACGAATGTTAAACTTCACAGATGAAAAATCTACCAATCCTTCTAATTTTATGGGTGTAATTTTCTCTAGATGCCCGAATGATCTTTTGACATCCAGTGATTTGAACTGATTTGTCAGATTGGTCGTGAAAAACCAATATCCGTTAGGAAAAACACTTTTTTTCATTAGCAGTATAAAATACGGAACAATATTTCCGGAACCCGATCTTTACAATCCGGAATCAATTTTATTCGAGAATTAGTTTTTGTGAGAAATATTGAAGAAAAAAAAATAACAGGGTGTCTCAAAACTCTTTTTTAGTCTGCAACTCAGAAATTAATGAATAGGTTGATTTGAGAATTAGGGAATCTTTTTGGGACCCACAGCGATTTCATCCGATGTATACAGGGTGTCTGTGACGTCAATATAGAAACAGGGACGTTATCACGATGAAAAAAATTCAATTGGAAGGGGGATCAAACTCAGCTGAAATGAAAGAGCTTTTCATTCCAAATCCAACAGTGTATTACAGTGAGGGTACTCAAGTGAATAATTACACCAAATTTCGAGTTCAATGTTTATTTGCAACAATAATCAGAACATTTCGACTTCACAGTGATTTCATGAAATATGTTCAGAATGGCCTCCGTCTGCAGCAACACAAGCATCGAGCGGTCTAAGTAGTTCACGTGTACATGCCGCATGTAGGGTTATTACAAGCTTGTTGCAAGTAAACAATGAATTGAAAATTTGGTTTAGTTATCCACTTGAGTACAGTCACTGTGATACACTGTTCGATTTGAAATAGAAAGCTCTTCCATTTGAGCTAAGTTCTATCTTCCCCTTTCATTGAATTTTTTCCTTCGCGATAATGTCCCTGCTCTAATGATTACGTCACAGATACCCTGTATAACTCGGATCAAAGTACTGTAGGTCACAAGAAAACTACCCAATTCTCTAATAAACCTATTCGTTTATTCCTGAGTTACAGCCTGTGAGAAAATCTTTGTACACCCTGTATAGGTACACTTATAAACAATGACGATTAAACTGCTTCCATTCATATCAATTCTCATGACTCTCCATTATTATATAAATTGAGCGACAACTTATTATTATTATCTATTGTTCGCAGCTCCTTGACCAAATAATATTTCCATACGCGCGAAAAAAACTTCAGGGTACGGTGTCCAGTCACCAAGTCGGTAACTGTCTTCAAATTTCTTCTACCTAGTTTCAAAAGCCTGGATGAGAATTCCTGGTTTAACTGATTTAGTAGACTCTTAGTATGGAGGTGTCCTGGTGATCGCCTCCTTTTTGTTGGTGTTTTTTAACTAGCTAGTTCCCGACTTTTCCTCTTATATAGCATCTGAATTTTTTTAATGAATAATATCGTCAAGTGGCGTCTTAGAAACCCAATTCCTGGGAACTTCTTTTGAAATAAATAATAAGCATATTATTCCATAGTTTCGTAGGTATCGCTTGAAATAATTTCAAACCTCTGAAGTGCACCAAAGCACCACATCATTCAGTATGATGTCCAGCTGTGTGATTGTGTATCAATTGCCGGCCATAACAGTTATGCCAATTTGAGTACTTTTTGGGGCTCCTTAAAATTATCGAGAAATTGGTTTTCCTTATAATATTTGTTTTGTTGAAATGTTTCAAGTTGCTCAAACTTTGGACACGGTCACTGCAATTTAATAGATTATGAGAGCAAAACTTATATTCTTGGTTTGTGATAAAATGATACGAAGTCCGCCAAAAATGCCAAATATCTGTTAAAGCCATTGAAATTGCCCCAGTATCCTCATGTTTCATGAAAGACGTACGTATATTTCTTTTCCAATGCTTATAACAAATCACTGTAAAACATTTGCGTGTCCGAAATATACCAAAATTATACTACACAATGATGGCACAATCCGTTTTCACTAGGATTTTGGTCAAATATATATACTTGGCCTATTGAAATCATTCATGATCCCAAAATGTGCATTCTGCAGCTGTTAGCTCTCTGTGAGATTTTGCATCTTCCTTCGAGCTAGGAATATTATGGACACAAACAAAATTCCAAAAAGTGTAATAAAACAGAATTACCCAAAAATACTGAGAAACACGTAGAAGCCCTCCAGTTAACAAGAGAATATCAGCTGGTTCATTGTTATACCTCCGTTAGCTGGACGCACGTGCAGTACCGAAGACATTGTAACATGTCTATTGTCTATCGACCTGTTTCGTTTTAAACGAAATAATTTCAATTTTACCGCTTGCCGTCATAGTAACCACTTCCAATTTAGTTCTGTGATCTAAATTTCTCTGATCGTTGATCGTTACGACAATTGACATATGATGTCAACGCTCGATTCTCATTCTCGATTTTCCTTCTTTTCGTTACCGACCCTTGAGCAGCAAGGACGTATCTTCATATCGTCTCTTTTAATTTTTTAATTGTATTACCTTAAATTGCTGTGGTAAGTCCAAAATTATAATTTATATTCATCTAGCTTTTTCTAAAGTAGTGGCTGATATAATTTTTTGTGCATTTTCTTATTTTTTTACAGAGATAGACGAATATACACATACCACGTGGTCAACCACATTTCTTCACATTTCTGTACATTACTTTTAAACTAGATCTTTTATCGTAAATAACTGTTAACTTTTTTTAATGCAAACATTTGCTAGATTCTCTGTTGTAGAATACCTAATTATTTTCAAAGATATATAACATTTGCATTTTAACCTTTTCAAATATTCTCTTATCATAAAAACCTGCCAGTGCCGGCTTCACATTTCATTTAACATTTTATTCTTTTAGAAATGGTTTATTCATAACTTTTTACTATAATTAATACTCAAGGTCATTAGTACTTTTTTAATTTGGCTGATAATTTTTACTGTTTTAAATGGGACATATATGTTGGAAAGCTTTCAGTAAATTTAAATTGCATTATTTCAAACAACTGCCTTCCTTTTTTTACCTGAAAAGCTAAACCAACATTATGTGCCCCATTACATTCAAGTTCCTACATATCCCTAATCCACCTGAACTTCTAGGTAAGCACAGCTGCCAGGTTAACCCTGCAAATTTACCACTGCCAGGATACCCCTGTCAGGTTACCGTTACTGCCAGGATACCCCTGTCAGGTTACCGTTACTGTTTACTGCTAGGATACTGCCAGGTTACCGTTAGATTCTACTTCAACTTCCAGACATCTCTACTTCAACTTCCAGACATCTCTACTTCAACTTCCAGACATCTCTACTTCAACTTCCAGACCTCTTTACTTAAACTTCCAGACCTTTCCACTGCAACTTCAGGACAAAAGCTAAGTACCTTAAAGAAATGCAGGTTAATTTTTTCACTTTCCTTTGTTACCTCCTGAGGCGGAATAAATTTTATATTTAAACTTTCTTTCTTCTACACCCGGCTGTAAGAGCGGTAGGGACTGCGTCCGGGTTTATGTAAGTTTGTAACTTTTTTATTTTTTTTTAACTTCAACTTTTTAATTAAATTCTACAAGGTGTTTCTACCTTTTTCACCTTAGTTTTTTTTTTCTCAAACTTAAATTATCTTCTTTCGTCGACGTCAAAAAAGGTAGTGGCGCCCTTAAGTTCTTATAGTCTGTCAACCCTCTGGCATACCGAGTGTGGCATCAACATGGAGTCGATCCACCCTTGAGAGAGTCTCTAGCCGGGATCAGTCTCTTAAGGAGAGAACAAGTGTTACAACATACTCCCCGGCATCATAACCAAAAGCAATGTGTTTAAACCTTTGGCATGTTAAATTTGTTATAGTCGCTGTTTGTGACGAAAATAAGATAATTTTTTCTTCATGCCAGTAGTTTTCATGCAAAATATTCTCACATTGCCCATTATTGATCATTCAAATTTGAGTGAAGTTACCTTTAATTTTATATCTTTTACATAATATGCATATTATGTTAACAAATTTGAACAGGATAAGTCTGGATAAACGAAAAGCTAGACACTTTCATGTTACAAAAAACTGACCGAATCAGAGCTACCGGAAGAGTCTCCGCAATATTCCGAGCGTTAAGAGAACAAGTTTTTTGTTTTGTTTTATTTTTATTTAAGTGGGTAAATATGCCAGAATATGAATACTATGAAACTTTTTCTTGACATTAGCTTTGTATGTGATGGTTTAAATGAAACATCATCTTAGGAGGGCCGTTCTTAAGTAATAAGTCCACCTTTCCAATATAAATGAGGGAAATCTTTAAACCACATTTTTATCAAAAACTGTCTCATTCAACAACTAGGTAGGGGACAAACAGTTTGAGGTTCTTCTTGTACAAAGCGGATGATCTGCATCAACATTCCTTATTTTGCCCCAATATGAACGAAATTAAAAATGGAACGTATCATTTCTTGATTCTCTCATACTTATTCACTTTGGTACTGAAGGGGATCCATTATCTTCGGGATTATTTTCCCCTATCCAGAGGGGAGAGAGGAGGGCAGATGTTTTGGTTGTGGAATGAAGGGCCATCAGGTAGCTGGATGCAAGGCAAGGAGTGTAGAGAAGGTAAGGGGATGCTGGCTATGTAAGAGCGTGGGACACATGGCCAGAGACTGTCGGCAAGCCTTTCTATGTAGGGTATGTGGGGAAAGGGGACACAAGCCAGGGGAGACAGAGTGTAGTAGGGGGAGCAAGGTATTGAAGTAGTTAATGGAGGCGAAGATGGAAAAAATGAAGGGGACCCTCTGGACCCCTCAGAGGGGATGAGTCCGGTCAAATATAAGGAAGGGGGAGCAGACCTCGGGAAGAAAAAATGTAGGGGAGGGATGGAGGCTATTACAAATAAATTTAGGGAAATGCAGAGTAGCACATGATGTTCTAGATGAGGTAATTGGTAGGAGGGAAGTGTATGTGGTGTGTGGATCTGAGGTGAATGCTAGATATGTGGGAAAGCAAGGTTGAATAATGGATGATACAGAATAAGAGTGGTGGGAGATGGAATGAGGGCGGATGAAGTGAGGAAGGGTAACGGTTGGGTGGTAGTGCGAATTGGAGACATGGTGGTGTACAGTGTGTATATAAGTCCAAATGTCAGCCTAGAAGAATATGAGAGGAGTATGACAGGACTGGAGGAAGATCTCAGGGTGTCTAAAGGGAAAAGGATAGTTATAAGAAGAATGGTGACAGGCGACTTCAATGCCAAGAATACTGCCTGGGGAGGGAGAAAAACGGAAAGGAGAGGAGAGATGAAGAGGAAGTGTTGACATCCAACGGTTTGGTGGTGCTGAATGATGGACTGTTGCCCACCTTCGTGAGGGGTGACGGGGTTTCATCATTTATTGACATAACAGCGTGTGATGAATGGCTGGGGGAAAGAGAGTAGTTGGAGGGTACTGGAGGATGAGGAAAGCTTGAGTTTACATAGGTATGTGGAGACGACTATAAGAAGAGGGAGAAAAGAATTGGTGGAAGAATGGGGATGGAAGTGGACGAAGGCCGGGGCAGAAAGAATGAGGGAGAAAGTAAGGGAAGAGATAGGATGGGGACTTGGGCATGATGTGGAGAAACTGTATGATGTGATACAGGGCTGCAGGAGAGAAGGAAAAAGGGGTAATAGGCGCAAGTAGAGGGCTAATTATTGGTGGAATGAGAAGATAGAGAGTCTGTGGAGGGAGTGTGAGAAGGAACGAAGACGAATGTTGAGGGGAAAAGTAGAGATGGAGGGAAAAAGTGGATATAAGGAGAAGGAGACGGAACTGGAGCGCAGGATGGAGAGGGAAAAAGGAAGAAAGTGGGAAGAGTTACTGAAGGAGTTGGAAAACAACCCATGGGGAAGGCGTATGAGATAGCGGTGAAAAGAATGGGTGGAAATGGGAACGTGGTGCTAGAGGAAGATTGGGAGAGAAATATTATAGAGAAATTGTTCACAGGGGTAGAAGGAGGTGTGGAGGGCAGAATTCGGAAGCCCAGAATACTAGGGAGATAGGGAAAATTAGAGGAATAAGGTCGGTAGAGAAGTGGGAAGTGGAGGAGGGGGGGGGATGTTAAGGTAAGGAAAGCCCCAGGGATAAATGGCATGAGAGGTGATATGGTGAAGAGGCTGTCGGATGACAATGGGGAATACATTTTGGAACTGTTTAACAGGATACTGAGAGAGGAAGGGCTCCCAAAAAAGTGGAAGGTGGCCAGGGTGATCCTTGTGAAGAAGACGGGTAGGGATGGGAAGCGGGCAGGGGACTACAGGCCTATCAGCCTGCTGTGTGGATTGGGTAAATTGATGGGAGGGATAATAAAGGTTAGGATTGATGAGGAAGTTGATAGGAATGGGGGCTTTAGGGAAAACCAACATGAGTTTGTAGAAGGGAAGTCATTCATCTCAGCGCTTTGCAGGGTGGTGGACTTGGTGCAAAGGGCTAGGCAGGAGGTTACGGTGTATGCGGACGATGTATGTCTGGTATGTACGGCAAATGAAGAGGTGGAGATGGGAAGAAAGGCGGGGAGGATGTGTAGGAAGATTGTGGAGAAGATAGAGCGGTGTGGACTGGAAGTGGCTGAGGATAAGACGGTGGGGCTACTGGTGTAGGGGCGGAGCAAGGCAAGGGAGGTGGGGGTGATGGTGAAGGGAGAGAAAATTTGGATGGAGGAAACGGTGAAGTATCTGGGGGTGTGGTTGGATAGCCAATTATCCTTCAAAACCCATAAGTTGAAGGCTGCACAGAAGGCAAAAGTAAGGGCAGCGTGGCTGGGAAGATTGATGGGTAATGTGAAAGGACCGGGAGAATGGAAAAGGAGGATAATTGGTAGGACGGTAGAGCAGAGTATGCTGTATGGCGCGGAAGTGTGGGTGAGAAAGCAGGGGTGAATGCGAGGGTTAGGCCACTCCTGCGGGTGCAGAGAGGAATACTACTGAGGGTGGTGCAGGTGTACAGGACAGTGGGTGGACTGGCAGCAGCAGTGCTGTCACGGTCGTACCCATTGGACTTGATGGCTAGAGCCAGACATAAACGCTGGAGGGGTGCGAGCAGAGAGGAAGTACAGAAATGGATTGATGAGGAAATGGAGAGAAGGTAGCATGAGTATGAGGGCGCGCTGAAGGGAGCGATTGGGAGCAGGGCAAATTGGGTGAACCGGAAATTTGGAGAGGTGAACTACTTCTTGACGCAGGTGCTCACAGGGCATGGGTCAAGAGTGGGTTACCTCCACAAGATTGGGAAAAGAGAAACTGGAGTGTACGAGAGATGTGAAGTGGAGGATGATGTGGGACATGTGTTTAGATGTTGGAAGAATGAGGAAGTTTTGAAAAAGTTAGAAAATAAACTGGGAGAGGCGGTGTATTGGAAAAATATGGTGGAGATTATGTTGAGGGGCGAGGAGGCATGGATGGAGATAAGTGGCGTGGTAGAGAGCATGATTAGGGGAAGAGAAGGACTCGCTATGGCGTGAGAGAGGTAGGAGTGATAGAGGGAAGAAGATGATGGAGAGTGTGTGAGGGACCGCCGCCCGTCTTGACGTATGCTAGGGAAGTGATTCCAAGGCGGGAGTAACGGCGAGTTTGAGGTGGGTTTAGTTGGTAGGCATCTCCGTTGGGGATGAGTCTAACACTGTCTGGGTACTGGTTGAGGACCCAGTCGAACATGAGTTTCCCATCTCGGCCCGAAAAAAAAAATTCTCATGACCTTATTTGTTTTTGAAACCTTTGAAAATGGATGAAGCGGAAAAAAAATCTTTGTATTCCAAGTATTGCATAGTTCCAGAGTGTGAATCAACGTCTATTAAAACTACAGACAAAATATTTGTTACTTTACCTGGTGGCGCGAGCAAAAATACACTTAAGAGTTATGCGTCGAAACAAAGACTATATTTCGACAAATACCACTACTTTTGTTTGTGAAGACCATTTTAATGTAAGTACCTACTTCTATGCTGGTAATTTTTATTCCTTAATTTATGAGGTTATGTATCTATATGTCTGGGAATGAACCCTTATTTTCTCACGACCACACATCGAAATATGGTCGGTATATATTATATTTAATACATAGTTTAAATCGTACTTACGATAATGCTTTAACTCCTCTTATTTCCTCTGCATTAAAGCAGCTGTTTAACTTCTACCTTCGGCAAGTTATCAGTTTGTGCTTTCACAAAACCTTCCCTAGCCATATCTTCACTCAAAAAATATGAAAGAATCGTCACTGAACTGGTGAATAAAATATTTTTTTCTGAAAGTTTTAAGATATCCTCGGAAATATCGAATATTTATGTCCACTTTCCACTTCACGTTGACCTTTAGAAATAAAAAAAAGCACACACAAACACGTATTGGTCTCAAACAAACATATAAATGATATTTTTACATCGATGGAGCAATTAATAGTTGATTAAAATACAATATAAACACACAACTACACATAACCTTATGCAATACCGGCCATATTGACAAAAGTGAACAAACAAGAGATATGACATCACACGTATCATCGGTAGCGTTCGAAAATCCTCGGGTGTTGGTCGGAAAGTGCATGGAAATTTGAATTTTATTTCAAAATTTGGAAGTCATTTCCGATGGAAACTGGTTTATTTCCTATTATTAGTAATTTTTGATACCAACTTTACTGTTATAGATTAATATCTAAGCAAAATATGGAATATGCGTGTACTCTATTAAGACCACTATTTTCAGTCCAACCCAGAATACCCAGAATGGATTATTCAAATACGAGTTTTCTCAAGAGATCGATCGCATGAATTTTGCCAAGAAAAACCTGCTGATTATTCAATGTGCTGTGTTGTCAATGGATATAATCGAAACTTTTAACACAATCAATAATTCAACAGGAAAGTTGGAATTCTGGAAACACAAAATATATTTTTAGCTCGTTCTCATCTCAGTGTAACTCCTAGTAAATGACATCTCTCCTTCATTGTATTACATTTTAATCTTGACTGGCATATTTCAATAGCTCTCCTTAAATTGTAATTTGGATTTAAGAACGCTACGACGCTGTCAGCTCAAGATGAAGGAGAAAATGTGAGCTTTCCAGTTTCCACATTCGCTTAACAGAAGAACAGACGTTTAAATAAGAGCGACACTAATTTCGAAATAGCTAGTCTTGAATCCAAAATATATTTATTTTGTACAAGAGCGTCGAGGAGATCATGACATAAATATAACTGTCGAAGGTTGAAACACCTACATCCGTTAGCTTGTGTTTGGCAGTTATTTAAAGTAGACAACGTTGTGAATTTCAACAAAAAAGCAGAAAAAAGAATTTGTTCAAATCCTCACTTGATTTATTGAGCCGAATTCAATTCCGAAAAATGTGGTCGTTTCTGCTTCAAACCAATATCAAATCTGTCCCTATAATTCAAAATATGTTCGCCGCATTTTTTAAGTAAATCGATGTGAATGACATCCCAAGGCCATGATATTGTTGGATTTCTTTGGTCTCTGGTCTGTTATGACTTGCGCTTTTCTCATGCAAGAATATTCATGTGAAATATGATTCACCTGCTGATTCAACATATTTTCACATCATTAGCCACCTGATACTCTATTCTGCGATCTCCTAGCCTAAAACCAGAGCGTTTAGCATACTTCACCTTCACCCAAGATAAATATGTGAAATATAGTTCTTCTTCTTCTTATCGTTTTTTTTGGTCTCCACCTTACGGTATTGCGACCAGCTTCATAGATTTTTTTTCTTCCTATTTCGTCACTTTATACTTATATTTACTATGACCTATCTTATTGATGATATTTGTATCTTCGCAGGTAGGACATGTTAGATTTTGACAACACCACATAGGTTAGACATACACACATTAACTGGAAATACAGAAGGATTTATTTAGGAATATTTATTTTTTTTTAATCTATATAGTTACTTTTCTTTCTAAATGGTTATATTAAAACAATTATATTCTAATTTCAAAAAGGTTAATATAGTTCTATGATGCTGCACGATAATAGTGGAATTGATAATCTATGTGTATCGTGTTCTACTAGTCAAGATTACACATCCGATACCCTTTTTGAGGGTGTTGAATATAAATATGTGATCTGTCATTTTGTGTTGGTGGTCATCTTAAATTTGGAATTTTTACATGGTCTGTTCTATAACATTGGTAACGCCCAGTTATTCAAAGTCCATATCGAGGGGTTGTGAGACATAACACCTAGGATCAACGGCTGGAGCTTAAGGCAAAACAATTTGAATATGCTGACAATTAAAGCATAGGTTTTAGACTGTGGAACATAACCCACTTTCGAGATAATGTATTGGATATATTCATTTTATTATTATCACCACTTTGTTATCTACTGGGTTTATTTCGATATTGTTCATTACCATTTTTACACCGCCAACGATGACAGAATTGGCAATCCTGATCTCGTGATCCAATATGGCCGTCTAGTGCGAACAATTTGGACAGCTGGCCAGTTGTCTATTCGATGGTCAACGGAGTCCACTAATTCCTTCGTTGACTTTGTTAGTGTGTTTGAAATGTACACGCTGTGGTTTAACTTTATGTTTCTTTGAAAACCTTTGTTAAAGCAGGAAATATGAAAAAAAATGTCCGTGGACTGTATCTATAATATTGGTTTCATAAATAAAATGTAACACATCGTCAACGCAAAAAAGAGAAAAAAAGAAAAAAAACTAGAAGGCTCCTACCTGGTGAAGCTATATCACTCACTGTCCGTATCCAGGCGCCTGGGATGGTTGAGGATATGTTCTGGCACACCTTTAATCACTCGATTTCTTCATTTTAATATTTCACCGAAAACGTTCGTTTACCGTGTGTGGCTTCTTGATATACTGGCCAATGGGCATGTCGGCGTTTTCCTCAAACATGCGCCAATGATGTGTGTTACGCGGCAAAAATTTAAAAACTTAAAGTTTCCTTAACATTGACCCCACCAAAACGAATGTTTTTGAACAAGTGGAGTGCAAAGAGGAAAGAAAAAAAAATAGGATAAAAAAAACAAATATATATATAGAATATTCTAATGCTTAAATCTACTAATACTTATATAAATATTGATACCTAACTAATTAAAGAGAAAATAAAAAATCAATCAACCGGTGAGGGGCAAATTTTAACCACAGGGCGTTGCATAACCCCATGGTTGGTTTTCAATGAAACCACACGAACCACATTGTCCCGACCAGGGTCTACATCAGTAACTCGAGCAAGTTCCCAATTTAGCGGAGACGTCTGTTCATCTTTAATTAAAACTAAAGCACCTTTAACGATAGGAGGTGAAGGTTCGGTCCATTTATATCTCTCTTGGAGAGAATATACATATTCTTGTGACCAACGCTTCCAAAAATCACTCCGCATACGTTGCAGCAATTGCCATCGATTAAGTCTATTTAAAGATAAATGTGTTAGATCTACCTCAGGAATAGGACTGGTGAGCGGTTCAATAATTAGAAAATGTCCTGGAGTCAGAGGTTGTAAATCATTTGGATCGCTACTAATCGCACATAACGGGCGTGAATTCAATAATGCTTCGATCTGGGTCAAAAGGGTGTAGAATTCTTCATATGATAGTCTCTGAGTACCTAAGACTCTATAAAAATGTGTTTTAAAGGATTTTACTCCCGCTTCAGCTAGTCCATTGAAATGTGGGCTACCTGGAGGGTTGAAATTCAAAGAAATGGATAATTTCTGCGCGATGGTTTTAGCCATGTTTTAGCCATGTTCATTGTTGGCACCCTTAAAATTTGTCCCCTGATCGCTGGTAATGGTGAGACATTTCCCACGTCGGGCGATAAAGCGTCTAAAGGCGGCTAAAAAAGTTTCGGAACTTAAATCTGAAGTAGCCTCCAAATGAATCGCCTTTGTGGATGTGCAAATGAAAACACACTTGACAAAAACCATATGTTTGTTTGTCCTGGGTCGCCATATTGAATTTTATTTGCCCAATGAATATTTCTCCATCCCTGGGAGCGCGAAGTAAGCAAAGCGCAAATAACTGCCGCTATGTCTGAACATTCCCATTATAACCCACGGAATGCTCACTATGTTATTGTTACCAAAACTAAATCTGTGTACCAAATTTCAGATCATTCGATCCACAGAAAGTTTCCAGATGCAACTTGCGGGAGACACATTTTACTTGTTGTCTTAAATCTTATTACTTTTGTAATTTTCCAATGAGATATTCACTTTAGCTGCCACTTCACAACTCTGGTCCTTTTTTAAATAAACCTACTTCCTTCAACAAGCAACAGCTATCCCGATTTTAGTATATTTAAGGCGATATTCCTTTTTTTCCTTTCAGTATCTTTCATCTAAACACCACTTCTATTTTCCTTTGTTCGTACTAATAGCTGTCGTAATTCTCCCTTCGATGAATACTAAAAAACGAACTTAGAAAATACAATAAATTCACTCGTATAAATGCATGTCGAAACCTACCATGACCTATGGAATTATTTTTGAGCGCTAATTGTATCATTAGACCAGGGTAGATAATTTTTGAAACCAAAAAGAATAACAGTACGACAAAACCCATCAGAAATGGAGTGAGATGTGATAAAATTGGGAAGAATTATAAATTAATGGGCGATCCAAGTTCGGGAAGTGGGAGGGGGTGAGTATTTTAGGGTGTTTATCACGATTTCCGGCAAAACTACAGGTCCTATGAAAGAAAGTTGAATGACAAAGTTGTGGGTAATGAGGAGATCTACAACTTTTGTGTACACAATTTTTTCACATTACCCCAAAATTCATGTGGAAAGTTCAAATAACCAAATTTTTGGTTTTTTATTTTCATCTTTTTCAAAGAATAATTTTTTTCCACGATATTTGGTGAAAACTTTACTCACTATATCCTGAATACACTGTGATTTATTTGATTCGAAATATTTATTTGTTCACCTTATTTTGACTTAATATCAAAAAAGCACCCTTATTCTCAATCGAAAAGTCTCGCGTCAAAATATCAGCTTTTTTCGAAAAGTTGGTGGGCTTTTCATTTATTGACATTGTAATGTATGTATCCTACTATGGATACTTGGTAAATTATATGTGTGGAAGGGCCTCTGAATAGGTGGTGTTGTTGGTCACTAGGTGTGTCATCTTACAGGAATAAAACAACTACCTGTAGCACTGGGACATGTTCTGTTTATTACTTCACTTCACTAGTATACATTGAACTAATTATTACTAACACCAATATTAATAGTAATTGAACATCTATAGTAATTGTAATAATAATTAGAATGAATAGAATAATTAGAATAATTAGAATGAATTAGAATGGAATGAATCCTAAAACACTATCGTTAACATATTTATACGACGAGTCAAGTTCATCATTAATAAATATAAATAATACTGTTTATGTTTATTTCACGCTCTGAACTTAACTTCGTACGTGCAACCTTCCTATTTCTTATTCATGAAACGATTCATGATTTATTGGAATTAGCTTCAAGGGAATTTATTATTTATATTATTGCAACTTATTGTTTTGACTAAAAGACATCATAACATCTCTACTTCCTAATACTGTGGAAAGAAACTGATATTTTGAATATTGTTTTATAGTAAAATGAACAATGCAAATAACTACACATTCATTTTTCGATAATTTGATAGCTCTCCATTCATTATTTTCAGTAAGGCCTTGATGGGATAAGTAGCTCATTACAATAATTTATTCAGTTATGGTCAGCAATGTGGTGTTAAATCAAAGAAAACATGTTTTATGATCAATATGATGCAGGAGAATATGAAACATTCGCTTGTTATAATACAAAGAATGGATAATAATGGTTACTTTTTCTCCGATCGTGGGAAAAGTGACACTATTTTAACCCGTTCTCTATGCGCAAAGCTCAACATTCCAGAATAGTGGGTAGTTGCTAAGCAATTAGTTCATAACAGTGCGGTAATATTCTCACCGCACTGCTGTAGCGTGCGGTAATGTTACAAATAGATTATTACGATAAAATGAAACAAAGTATGGTTCTAATTTTTATATTGATAAAGTTGTTATAAAAGTAATGAAAGAAACATCTAATTTATGACGATATTCTTGAACACTAAATAGTTATTGTTAATATTATATATTCAAAAAAGTTTGTACGGGCACAAGCGAAATTATTGATTCAGTTTATAAATACCACATAATAATGTCCTGTCTTCGTATTTTTTCAATTATATTACCTAAAAACAAGAAAAAATGTGACTTTGAAAATGAAGCCCGTCTTTTGGGTTCCGGAGCCTTCACTAGATGGGCGGTCCGAAACCCAAATAGCAGTTTCCGAAAATACATGCTTCCACTTGTTTTTCATGGGGGTGAATGTTATGTTATTTATATCGTATAAGGTTCAGTCAATATTTATAGCGTTTGCGAATAACTTCCATCCGTTTCCAGTGATTTTATTTCGTGGTGTGGGCAATGTGGAGTTACGGAAAAGATCAGAAACATCTTATGGAATCATTAGATTAGATTAGATTTTATGAGGTGGCTTTTGGTCTATTCCACTGCGACCTTTTTAGATCTATTGTGATCCTCTAAACTCTAGATTACATTCTCCAGCCTGACTCTTTTTAAAAAATCTATTAGTGTGGAGACTGTACCTTTCATATAGCTCTCTGCCATTGGCTTTTCTTCGCCTAATGCAGAAAACTTTTGTTTGTCAATCCCATCAGCTTCAAATGCCTATTGAAGTCACAATGCCCCGTTAACAGTGCCACTACAGCTTTGACAGTTCCCCTATCTTTGTATCTTTGATCTGCTGTGAATTTTGGCGAGTGTTCTACTATGAACTGTTTCGCTTGCCTCTGTTCTGGTGAGTTCCTTCACCATTTCGTATACTAAGGTTGCCCAAAGTAGTGGTGAAAGAACTCCTCCCAGAGTGGATATTACTATCCTGTTCTCCAGGGTGGCCCTTATCCATCTGCATATCACAGCAGGTGTGCCTCGTCTGCTCATTGTGTTTATCAGTGAGTTGGTAGTAACATTATTGAATGCTCTCTCGATGTCAAGAAACGCGGCCAGTGCTATTTCTTTGTCTTCCATTGACTTTGAAATAAGCCCATTCAGATCATCCAACGCGGAGTCCGTAGATTTTCCAGGCTGCTATGCGTATTGACGATTGCTTGAAGGGTTAGTAAGTAAGTAAGTAATCTTTCTTTATCTCCAAGCTTATTACAAACAACAAATTTTATTTATATACAATATACAAAAGAAAATATCTTAAAACTGAAATGTCCGATCTTAAAGGAATAGACTCACATTTTTATTGAATATGTACACATTTTTATTGAATATGTACACATTTTTACTGTTTTTAATATCAGTTGGTAGCGAATTGTGAAGTCAAAGCCCATCTTTTAGCACTCCGTCACTTACGTATAGTTTGGCAAGTTTATCTGAAGCTATACGGGATCGGTAAGAGGCGAGGAAAAAGATGGCGCCTATCTGTCAAACGTACAAATGGCGTACGGTACCTATTTCACCAAGTAAAACTGAAAATACAAAGGTAACTGACAATACCAACGCCACTGGATAAATCAATATTAGTCAACTGACGAAGTGAGAGGGAGGATCTCACGCACGCGCTTGCCAATAAGAAGTCAGCTGGTCGATACAAATCACCAATTATGTAATTCGGAGGGTGTGGTCATTATGGTTTTCGTACAACGCTGTCAGAGCTTCAAAAAGCACATAACATATTTGGAAAAGTGTTAATCTTTAAATATTCATAAATTGAAAAAATAATGTTAATTGATTAAATCCAAGGAAACAAGTACATTATAAAATTAACGTTTAATCATATTTTTAATATTGTTGATAATAAAAAAAGACCCTTTTCTAATTATTATCACTACATAGTAAGCACTTCAGTTTTTTCATAGTTAAATGTGGCAATGTCGAATGTTTTCGACTGCATTCCTTTCACGGTTTCAGATAAACTTGCCAAAGTATACCTGTCCAAAAGCCTTTCTAACGTTTTCATAGGAAAGGAGGACAGGCTTATTGGTCTATATGACTTTGGTGTTAGGTCTGATATTTGACCTACTTCAGGTAGATATATGACTTCTACTTTTTGCCATATTATCGGTATGTCCACCACACCAGGCAGGCTTTGGTGATCTAACTCAAATGCGGTATCAGCACTTCCATTCCCATCTGCGAGAGTATTGAATATATACCTTCGGTCCCTGGAGACTTATATGGCAGGAATTTATTTATTGCCCTTCTAATTCTGTTCGGTCTTGTGACTTTTGTGGCTATTTCCCAATCTATTGGCCGTGGCCTACTTGGCATATGGTCTTGATTGATTTGCCTAACAGAGTGTCAGAACAGTGGGAGGCCGGGAAGTGGACGTTTATAAGTTCCTCAAGACTTTTCTCTTTGGTTTCTGTGTAAGTGCCATTATGGATTTCTCAATGAAACCTACTTCTTTTATGGTTGATCCATTCTTTACCAGAAATTTCTGGATTCGAGAGCACGCCGGGACATCTCCAATTTCCTCGCAAAACTTTTTCCATGAATTCCTTTTGGCTGTTCGTATTTCTCCATTGTATAGCGTGAGCTTATTATACCCGTAGGTATCCCAGTCTTGGGTACTTTCGGCTTTGTTGAATAGGCTTCGAACTTCCGATCTCATGGAATCTCATCTCCGATGGAATCACATAACAAGATATTATCGGATGAAGATGAGCCTACAGAATTAGCAGATAATAATTCATCTGACGACTTCCAGCCAGCCCAGTTCATTTTCGGATAGTGATGATTGAGAGTATAAGAATTTTGTTTCAATACTCCTCAGGCTTTTCCTTACAATTAATAAAGTCCGGTGTTATGGAAAAAACAATACAAAAGTTCCCAGGCTCATTAATTGGAAGGGTCCCCTAGGCCCTTCTTAAATATACTATTAATATTGCAGAGTGATGTGAAGCCCAATAACCGGGCCATAGGCTTTCAAGTGAACGCACATCGTGACACCCTACATACGTGTTTTGGAGCCTGCTTGACCACAAGCACTGAAACCCAAACGTGAGGTGTCATGGTGATTAACGTGTTAATATTTACATTGATTGTACAGTTTGTTCAATTTTTAAATTGTACTGGAGGGCAACGAGAATTTATGGACGTTGAGGCTTCTTTATTATCCACTTCCACTTTATTATTAAGTGATTCCTTAATATATTCGATCATGGAATAATTATTTCACTTCTGTCATAACAAAGTTATTTCCATGGTTACCACTTCTATATTTCAATATGAACATTTTTTTTTTCGGGCCGAGATGGGAAACTCATGTTCGACTGGGTCCTTAACCAGTACCCAGACAGTGTTGGACTCATCCCCACGGAGATGCCTACCAACCAAACCCACCTCAAACTCGCCGTTACTCCCGCCTTGGAATCACTACCCTAGCATACTTCAAGACGGGCGGCGGTCCCTCACACACTCTCCCTCATCTTCCTCCTTCTTTCACTCCCACCTCTCTCATTCCACAGCGAGTCTTTCTCTCTCCCTTATCATGCTCTCTACTACGCCACTTATCTCCATCCATTCCTCCTCGCCCTTCAACATAATCTCCACCATATTTTCCCAATACACCGCCTCTCCCAGTTTATTCTCTAACTTCTTCAAAACTTCCTCATTCTTCCAGCATCTAAACACATGCCCCACATCATCCTCCACTTCACATCTCTCGCACACTCCAGTTTCTCTTTTCCCAATCTTGTGGAGGTAACCCACTCTCGACCCATGCCCTGTGAGCACCTGCGTCAAGAAGTAGTTCACTTCTCCAAATTTCCGGTCCACCCAATTTCTCCTGTTCCCAATCGCTCCTTTTAGCGCGCCCTCATACTCATCCCACCTTCTCTCCATTTCCTCATCCATCCAATCCTGTACTTCCTCTCTGCTCGCTCCCCTCCAGCGTTTCTGTCTGGCTCTAGCCATCAGATCCAATGGATAGGACCGTGACAGCACTGCTGCTGCCAGTCCACCCACTGTCCTGTACGCCTGCACCACCCTCAAAAGTATTCCTCTCTGCACCCGCAGGAGTGGTCTAACCCTCGCATTCACCCCTGCTTTCTCACCCCACACTTCAGCGCCATACAGCATACTCTGCTCTACCATCCTACCAATTATCCTCCTCTTCCATTCTCCCGGTCCTTTCACATTACCCATCAATCTTCCTAGCCGCGCTGCCCTTACTTTTGCCTTCTCTGCAGCCTTCAACATATGGGTTTTGAAGGATAATTGGCTATCCAACCACACCCCCAGATACTTCACCGCTTCCTCCATCCGAATTTTCTTTCCCTTCACCATCACCTCCACCTCCCTTGCCTTGCTCCGGCCCTTCACCAATAGTCCCACAGTTTTATCCTCAGCTACTTCCAGTCCACACCGCTCTATCTTCTCCACAATCTTCCTACACATCCTCTCCGCCTTTCTTTCTATATCCACCTCTCCCTTTGCCGTACATACCAGACAGACATCGTCCGCATACACCGTAATCTCACATCCCTCTTCACATGCTATACCACAAACTTCATCAACTTCCAAAGCGTCGGTCCCAGAACCGAGCCCTGGGGCACTCCAACCTCCGTCCCATACCTTCTCCCTCTAGTGTCCACTATCGCACGCCCCGTCAGGTAGTCCTCTACTAGATTAACTAGCCCCTCCCCTACTCCAAGCTTTGTCAACGCGCTCAACACCGCCCGTTTACTGACACTGTTGAACGCGTTTCCCACGTCGAAGAACACAAGCAGGGCCAATTTCTTATTCCTACCATTACCCTGCCTAGCCCTTTGCACCAAGTCCACCACCCTGCCCAGCACTGAGATGCATGACTTCCCTTCTACAAACCCATGTTGGTTTTCCCTAAAACCCCCATTCCTATCAACTTCCTCCTCAATCCTAACCTTCATTATCCCCTCCATCAATTTACCCAATCCACACAGCAGGCTGATAGGCCTGTAGTCTCCCGCCCGTTTTCCATCCCTACCCGTCTTTTTCACAAGGATCACCCTGGCCACCTTCCACCTTTCCGGACACTCTTCCTCCCTCAATATCCTGTTAAACAGTCCAAAAAAGTATTCCCCATTGTCATCCAACAGCCTCTTCACCATATCACCTCTCATGCCATCTATCCCTGGGGCTTTCCTCACCTTAATATTTTCCCCCCCTCCTCTATTTCCCACTTTTCCACCGACCTTATCCCTCTCATTTTCCCTATCTCCCTAGTATTCTGGGCTTCCCGAATTCTGCCCTCCCCACCTCCTTCTACCCCTGTAAACAATTTCTCTATAATCTCTTTCTCCCAATCTTCCTCTAGTACCACGTTACTGTTTCCACCCATTCTTTTCACCGCTATCTCATACGCCTTCCCCCATGGGTTGTTTTCCAACTCCCCCAGTAACTCTTCCCATTTTCTTCTTTTTTCCCTCTCCACCCTGCGCTCCAGTTCCTTCTTTTTCTCCTTATATCCCACTCTTCCCTCCATCCCTACTTTCCCCCTCAACATTCGTCTTCGTTCCTTCTTACACTCCCGCCACAGACTCTCTGTTTCCTCGTTCCACCAGTAATTAGCCCTCCACTTGCGCCTATTACCCCTTTTCCCTTCTCTCCTGCAGCCCTGTATCACATCATACAGTTTCTCTACATCATGCCCAAGTCCCCTACCTATCTCCTCCCTTAATTTCTTCCTCACTCTTTCTGCCTCGGCCTTCGTCCACTTCCATCCCCACTTTTCCAACAATTCCTTTCTCCCTCCTCTTATATTCGTCTCCACATACCTATGTAAACTCAAGCTTTCCTCATCCTCCAGCACCCTCCAACTACTCACTCTTTCCCCCAGCCATTCATCACACGCTGTTATGTCAATAAATGATGAACCCCCGTCACCCCTCACGAAGGTGGGCAACAGTCCATCATTCAGCACCGCCAATCCGTTGGATGTCAATACTTCCTCCAGGATCTCTCCTCTCCTGTCCGTTTTTCTCCCTCCCCAGGAAGTATTCTTGGCATTGAAGTCAACTGTCACCATTCTTCCTACAACTCTCCTTTTCCCTTTAGACACTCTAAGATCTTCCTCCAGTCCTGTCATACTCCTCTCATATTCTTCTAGGCTGACATTTGGACTTATATACACACTGTACACCACCATGTCTCCAATTCGCACTACCACCCAACCGTTACCCTTCCTCACTTCATCCGCCCTCATTCCATCTCCCACCACTCTTATTCCTGCCTCTCCTGTATCATCCATTATCCAACCTTGCTCTCCCACATATCTAGCGTTCACCTCAGATCCACACACCACATCCACTTCCCTTCTACCAATTACCTCATCTAGAATATCATGTGCTACTCTGCATTTTCCTAAATTTATTTGTAGCACCCTCCATCCCTTCTCCACATTTTCTCTTCCCGAGGTCTGTTCGCCCCTTCCTCCTATTTGACCGGACTCATCCCCTCTAAGGGGTCCAGAGGGTCCCTCCCATTTTTTCCATCTTCGTTTCCATTACCTTCATTAACTACCTTCCTCCCCCTACTACACTCTGTTTCCCCTGGCTTGTGTCCCCTTTCCCCACATACCCTACAAAGGAAGGCTTGCCGACAGTCTTTGGCCATGTGTCCCACGCTTTTACATAGCCAGCATTCCCTTGTCTTCTCCACTCTCCTTGCCTTACATCTCGCTACTTGATGGCCCTTCATTCCACAACCAAAACATCTGCCCTCCTCTCTCCCCTCTATTATATTCACCCTATTCAAGTCCAGCCTAATTTCCCTTTTTCCTAGTAAGGCTACCGCCTTCTCGCATTCCACCCTCACCACCGCCATTTTCATTCCGTTCCTCTCCCTCACCACTTTCAACACCCTCGTCCCTTCCCCAATCAATTCCTCTATTTTCTTACTCACCATTCCATCTTCAATCCATGGGTCTATCCCTACCATCTTAATGGTTTTTGTTTCCCTCCCCGCCTCCACTGCCCTAGCTCCTGTCACCTTTTCCACCTCCTTCAGAATTCCCCTCACCTAAACCCCCTTCTTTGCTTCTATAACCACCTCCCTGTTCCTTGAGACTCTGAGTCTATCCACCCACTTTCCTTCCATCTCCGTCAGACCCTTCTTAATCTTATCTATCCCCTCCTGGTTGACTTATCCAAGATCCTTCAGGATTACCGCCTCATTCCTGACCTCCATTTCCCTATCTATATAAATAGTCACCTCAGTCCCATCAGCTCTAACCCACGCGACCATCTTCTTCAGCACCTCCACCTCCACATGCTCAAGCCTGTGTAGCCCAACTCTAACCCCGCTCTCCACTTCCCCAAACAGTCGGCTCATCAAATTAAATACCTTCCTCTCATCCCTACAATCTCCCTCCATCCGACAGATCAACACCTCCGCGTTGACCCTGGTCCCTTTTCTCTCCGTAGTGCGAACCTCCTTAACCCACTCCATTTCCTGCCAGCATCGGATACCTCTCCCTAAACATCTTCTGTATCCCCTTCTCCATTCCACTGTCCTCCTTAGTCACCCACACCACTTTTATCTTTTCCTCCCCTAAAATGGGATTTCCTACTTTCACCTCTATTCCCTCCCGTTTTTTATCCTCCCAGTCCCTATTTCTAATCTCATTCCATCCATCCCAGTCTCTTTTCCCGGTCTCCCATCGTGTTTGCCTTCTCTCCATCCTATCTTCCTCTCTTCTCAACTCCTCCAATTCCCTGACTCGCCCCTCCGCCGCCGACTTTTGCTCTTCCAGCCTTTTCACCCTCTTCTCCAGTCGATTTACCATCTCCTTCAATCTCTCTACACTCTCCCTCCCTTCCTCCTTCGCACTCTCCACTTCCTGCCGTCCTTTCTCCTTCTGTTTCCTCTTCTGCTCCTTATCTTCCAGAGGCGATACCTCCTTCCTCTTCACCCCTGTATCGCTCCACTCACAAGTCTCTCCCGCCTTATCAGGTGTTCGTTTCACCATCCTCGATTTTCCGAAAATACTCTCTTCCTCCACTGCTTTCTGTTCCATTTTTTTCACATACTCCATAATACATCCCACGAGTAGCTAGGGAATTGAATGTCCACCACCACAGAGCCCCGCTTGTGGTGGTAAGGCTGGATACTCCGGGAGGTCACCAGGTATACCGAAGGCACCGTTCCTGACTGACTTTCGCGTAGCCATTCATCTATTGTCACGGTAGCTAACAACGTAGATTACGGATTGTTTTATTGAGGTTTACTCCTCTATTCAATATGAACATGGAAAAACTTATCTAAACTTACTTGATTACTTCTTGAATGATATATTTTCTAATCAATTTTCTAGACGTACATCAACGAACGAAAAAAAAATAGTATGTATAATTCGTGGGAAAGGCATATTCCCGAACTCCTGTGTCACCAGACCTAAGATTGATAGAAAGTTTTTCATATTAACTAGGGTGCCATCGTTTTGTAGTGTTGTTAAGAGTGGAAGCGAGAGATCTTTCTCACGATTTCCGTCTGTTTCAATCAAGCGATGAGGTGGTTCAACTGACTTACAGCACATGGAAAAACACAAGGTTCAACTATTACGTCCCCAACTGATCGGTTGTCCTTCAGAACAATATGGCCGACCTGTCAAAGTCATGTGTTCTGGAATGGTCTATGGAATTGGAAATTATGTGTCAAGGTATGGAAGGAGAATTTCAGCGATCGCAGTGGATGGTTAAGGGTTCATTCGTGAGGATTTCTCGAATTTTCAACTTTGAGTAGGTGTACGCGTAATGTTGTACGACATTTGCAATTGAACGATTTTGCACTCTAATAATATAAGTATTGTGTTGGAGATGAAGTAAGAAATCTTTTGCGAGTGGAATTGATTATAATTTATGAACTTCAAATATTTTATGAAGAGAGATATCAACTTGAACTCAATAAAATAACATACCTACTGGAACCTAGTGGAAATATTAAAGGATAAAGCAATTTCTTTTCTAGCCAAATATCTTCGTACAAAAATCACACAAACCGTGAACTTATGTCACCCTATCATATTGATAAACACTAATTTTAAAATAAAACAGATTGGAAACGACGTGGTTATACAATGTCTGGTAGCTTTGGAAAAACTAAATTTTTAGGAATTATATCAATGGGAAAAAATGTAGGTATATTTCCACAATGTTAGGTACTGAGCATTTTTGTAATGTATGTATCGTCGATGGATACTTGGTAGATTATAGGTATGGAAGGGCCTCTGAATAGGCGGTGTTGCTGGTAACTCGGTGGGTAATCTTACAGGAATAAAACAACTACCTGTAGCACTGGGGCACGTTCTGTTTATTACTTTAACTCACTATTATATATTAAACTACTTAATTATTACTAACACTAATATTAATAGTAATGGTAATCATAATTATAATCGATCATTAGAATGACCCCTAAAATTCGCTTTTAATTTTTTCGATAGCCTGTTATTTCCTTCATGACCTCCAAATGAAGGATCATTATAATAGGTTTCTAAAATCTGTTGCTTTTCTTTTTCTTCTTCCATCATCTTTGGTATATCGCAAATACATATTTGTACGTTTTTTAACGTATTATTTCCTTTTTCCATAAACTCTTTTATAGTGCACTGTGTGAAAATAATATCATTCATATAAATTGTCATCCTTTTTATTCCATTTTTTACTGCTAGCTTATCAAGCTGATCTAACGTTTGACCTAAATCAAAGTTAACTATATCGGTATTTGATAAGGCTTGGCTAAATCTCATCCTGTTTTTGATCCGTATGTTCATCCTTAGCGAAACACGGCTATTTTCAAATTGCAGAATTGGTAATTTATGCGCCTCTAAATTATTCAGTACTTTATATACTGCTGGCTTGCGAATATCTTTCTTTATTTCTGTGGAAACTATTTTATTTTCTCCTGTAGGCTGAGCTTTATTCTGA
This sequence comes from Galerucella calmariensis, assembly GCA_910591675.1. Classification (NCBI taxonomy): domain Eukaryota; kingdom Metazoa; phylum Arthropoda; class Insecta; order Coleoptera; family Chrysomelidae; genus Galerucella; species Galerucella calmariensis. The sequence continues at coordinate 91,697 of CAJUYG010000818.1, forward strand.
CAAGTTTTTGTCCTCGTTATTGCTAAAACGTGAGCATTGTCAATGTACAAACCTTTTAATTCATTTACGGATATCCTTGAAGTGCTGTCCGCATAATTTGAATTTCCTTTCAAATATTGTAATTTGAAGTTGTATTCTTTCAAGTCTAGTCCAATTCTTGTAAGTTTCGAAGTTGGTTCTGTCATCGAAAACAGGGGTGAGTTCCAGAACGTCACACTGGTTGAAATTTTGCACTTGATTGGTGGGGGTAAAGGGCGATCGTAGTGCGACGCTCCATCGAATGAGTTCTCGAACGGATTTACCTTCTTGTGGTTGTTAACTATAATCATACTTTTCAAATATTATTGTTCAACTTCTAAGTTTTTCTATTTTAAATGTAGAGTAGATAATATGGATAAAAAATAGTTGCTTGAAGGGATAGGTACATTTCGACTCAGAAAGCGAGTCGGATAATGAAATGGAAATCTCTTTAATATCCCAAATTAAGTCAAAAGTTGCAACCGCGGACAAGAACACATCCAAGGTGTAAAGATTACTTTGAAGGAGTTATTCCCAGCTATAAGTACTTTTAAGGAGTTTCATTTGAATTTTAGAATATTCATAACTAGCCTAGGTCTAACATTAATGAATCTGGCGCCAAGAGCTTTGAACAGCAAAATTTTAAAAACCCTCCAGACACGCCAATCTACCACAAATAAGCTTAATAATATTTTAAATTCGAATAGGAGAAGAAAGTTAATTTATTTTCAAGTTAAAAATTTAATGAACATTCATAGTCATACACACATACCATGGAGACACATACATACCAATCTAAATTCTAACCACAAAATATTCAAACCAAACTGACAAGTGCGATTTCTAACCGAATCGGGACTGGTGTAATTTGAGCGTCGCTCGAGTGTCGCTCTAAGGAGTTCTCGGACTGTGGGGAAGTACACAACAAGAAGACGCTTAAGAGTTTTCGGACACAAAAATAAGTGAATTTCATACTGGTGCGATGTTCTCGAGCTTAGCCCTGATGTGTTAACGGCTTATGATCCGTTTTCACAATAAAATGTGGAGAACCATATAAATAACACTTAAAATGATTAATTCCCCAATTGATAGCTAACAGTTCTTCCATGATTATAGGTTTATTTAATTCACTTTTCTTAAAACTTCGCGATGCATAAGCTATGGGTAGATCTATACCTTCGTATTCCTGACTAAGTATTGCAGAACACGCAATATTTGAAGCATCTGTTGTCAGTATACATTTTTTATTGAAATCTGGATATTTCAGAATAGGCGGCTGGATTGATGCCGACTTTAATATTTGGATTGATTTTTCGCAGTCTTCTGAACACTCCAATTTTACATTTTTCATAGGTAATTTATTGAGAGGTATGCATATTTCAGCGAAATTTGGAATAAAACGTCTGTAATAGTTACAGAATGCTACGAACCTTTTAGATTCTTCTGAATTCTTGGGCACTGGATACTGCTCAATGACTGAATATTTTGCCTTGTCGGGTAGAATTCCCTCACTAGACAAATTGTGTCCCAAATACTTTACTTCTCGCCTGAAGAATTGAAATTTTTGTGGGTTTAATTCAAGGTAGAATTTCCGAAGTGTTAAACACCCTTTCGAGATTACTTGAATGATGATTTTCTGACATCCCTATTACTACAACTATATATATCATGCATATAAAGAAATGCTTTTTCTGGAGTTAATCCTGAAAATGCTATGGACATCATCCTTGAAAAACTATTTGGACTGATATTTAAACCAAAAGGTAATCTTGTATACTGAAAAGAACCTTTTTCTGTGCTAAAAGATGTATATTTCCTTGAAGACTGTTCTAAGGGAATTTGATGAAAACCTGACAGAAGATATATGACTGAAAACCATTTCGACCTCCCTAACTGATTTAAGATTAAATCTATCCTAGGTAAAGGGAATTTATCTGTGACTATTTTCTTGTTTAATTGTCTGTAATCTATACAAAGTCTCCAAGACTTCTCTCCATTGATTGCCTTTTTGGGAACAAGTAAAACTGGACTGTTATAATCTGAGATTGAAGATTCAATTATACCTTGATCTAATAACTTTTGGACCTGATCATTAAGTTCTGAAGATTGAGAGTGTTTCGTGCGATAATTTTGAATATATACTAGAGTATCATCTTTTACCAAAAGCTTTTGCTCATAAAAATTAGTATGCGTTAAAATGTCATTTTTCAAAGCAAAAATATCTGAAAAATTCTCACAAAGATTTATTAGCTTATCCCTGACGTATTCTGGTACCTCTAAATTCGATGATTTTCTTAATTCTTCCATCCTTTTCTTACTTTCATTCGTCACAGCGTATACATGAAATAAATTTAAATCCAATATTTCAATATTGTTTGTATTTATCGATTTGCTTTCATAATTTGTATTTAAAATTCTGACATAGGGATTATTTTTTGATATAATAGATCTTGCTATGAATATTCCTGGTAATAATTCTTGTTGCTCAACAACTTTATCCTGTCTTAAGCTTTTGAAACTTTCTACCAACCGATAGACTTCACATCTAGGCGGTATTGCTATAGTGTCATATTCAGGATTATCAAAAATTTCTAATGTTACTGTATTTCTAGATTTGCAATCTATGTATAATTTTAATTCTGAATAATCTAAAATACAATTATAATTTCTTAAGAAATCCCTACCTAGAATTCCATTCGTAGGTATAGGAAATTCCTCCTCTACTACATAAAAACTAAAAACAATGTCTAAATGCTACACCCTTAATAAAAAGAAAAGTTTCTATTGTACCCAAAGTTTCAATTTCTCCCTGAGTTATTCCTTTAATATTTAAGATTTGTGTTGTTTTTATTAAGTGATGTGGAAAATTATCTGAATTTCAAATAACGAAATATCTGCACCTGTATCTAATATAAAAGTATCTATAGTATCCGATATGTCATTTTAATTCGCACAAAGTTTGAAAGAGTTAAGTCAAAGTTATAAATATAACGATTATTGTTAAGCAAGTTATTTAAAATTTTGGATTTTTCGCCTTTCTTTTTCAAAACCCCTATCCCTTTTGTTCATATTCCTCTCTCTTTTCTTCACTTTCACACATTCTTACATTCCTATAATTATTATTAAACCTATTGTAAGGTCTTTCCCTGTACTCGTTTGAACTACCTTTATACCCCTTGAGTCTCCTTTCCCCTTGATTCTCCTGGAATTTCCTATTATTGTCGTAGTTACCTTTCCTATGAAAGTTATTTCCTGCATTATGATTAACATAAGAGTGTCTTCGCTGAGGAAAATACCTATTTCCCGACAAAAACTTATTCCCATCTGCCTTATAATGCAGAACACTTTCTGTTGACTGATTGTTTCCCACATTGATGGAAACTAGTTTAGTCATCACCTCTTGCGGTGTCGTAAAATTTCCAGCTGCTATAACGGTTTTTATCCTTTCTGAAGTTGAGTTGTCTATCAGTGATTTTACTGCTGCTTCTGTAGTATACTTCGTTGCTAAGTGTACTGGCATTCCTTCTGCCAAATACGCGGCTTGTAAACTTTAGGTCAGTTTCTCCATTTCAGAAGCATGGCCGACGAGATCTTCATTATTTTGCGTTAGTTTACTTAGTTTAGCACTTACCAAACTAGCGCTGTCTCCTTTCTTAAGTGTATCGACTATTTCTCTCAGAGAATTCTCCGTAGTAATCAAAACCCTGGCTTTTCCAGTCAGTCTTGTTTTTACGAATAACACAGCATTATTCTCATGCTCTTCTGGGTATACTTGTAGTAGGCTAACCGCATCTACAAAAGACTGTAGTTTGCTTGTATCGCCATTAAACTCATTTGGTAATATCTTACTAGCTAAATTGAAAAAATCACTTATACTCAATGCCATTTTATCCTTTTTATCTTTGCTCGTTGCTTCTAATACTTCTTTATTAATTAAATTATTACGTGTAATTAATTGAGACGGAATTTCATACCGACAATCCAACACTTGGAATGCTTTCTCTACCTTATCTCTGATTTTGTCAAAATATAAAATACATGTACTCTGCTGATCCTCATCTAACTTATGCCAATTCTTATTTTTTGAACTAGAGAAATTATTAAATGAATCACACAACTTGTTTATTATATCTATATGACTTTCTGAACTTTTAGGAACCTCCTTTTTTAACACTCGCTTACTATTCTCACGTATATCTTCTAAAATTAAATTCAATCCAACCTCAAATTGATACCACGTTACTGCATTTCCATCACTCGAGGACATTTAAAATGAATTGATTCATTATCAATGAAAGAAAATTTAAATAAAATATCAAATACTAACACAAAACAGAATATACCTTTAAAGTTTACAAGAAAAAATTCTCACCAATCCTGAATACTCAATGTGCTTTGCTGTAGATTTCTTCTTATCTCCCTCTTCATTTGTCTTTTGTACGTTTTGTATACGGACCATACAAATTGTAGTACCAAAACAACCACAATGATGACCTCCAGATCTGCCTCCATTTTCTTTTCTTGGACTATAAAATTACTGTTGACCACACAATTTTCCTGGACCTCTTGTTTTGTCGCTTCCCCATCCATGTTTCAAAGAATTCCAATTGTTTGCAGGATCGCCATGTAATGTATGTATCGTCG